>JAWNPV010000631.1:5820-16487 GCA_035078785.1 Collessia kirishimana
TTCAATGTCTACCCTCAATATTTGTCTGCATTTCCTAACATTCCTTATCAAATTACTTCCTGTTTTTTGAATTTTTTAGGATGTTTTTCTTGTTAACCAAATTATAGACC
This sequence comes from Collessia kirishimana, assembly GCA_035078785.1. NCBI lineage: Eukaryota > Metazoa > Arthropoda > Insecta > Diptera > Drosophilidae > Collessia > Collessia kirishimana. The sequence goes on from JAWNPV010000631.1 coordinate 5,931, forward strand.
AATTTTTGTAATATTTAAAAGATTTGAGACAAATCTGAAGCCAAATAACACCTTAATTCAGTTTTGTGACTGAATTGTTCTCAGACCTAGGCTCAATAGATAATTCCTTTGATTTATTATATTCCTATATTTTTTTTTTTTTTTTAAGAATACAGAATTATTTAATAAGCTCCAAATTAAGGCTGCACTTATTTAAGCAGTTGACAAGAAAAAATTGATTATCTGTAATGTGTAAATACTTTTGACAAGACGGCAACATCGGTTAAAAGTCCGATATTTTTTTTATTTTACCCGATATCTTAAAAAATTCTTTAGTAATAGTAAATAGAATAAGCTTTATAACTATAAATACTTTTTGCCACCATCAGCAACAACAATAAAAATGTTTTCAAAGTTGAAAAATTTTAATTTTTTGGTGTGTGTAAGTACTGTTGACCACCTCTGTATATATATAAAGTCCGTTATAAAACACCCATATACGTATAAATTGTTTTTTCATCTAATTACAAAAGAAACGAAATAGTTATAGTAAAGGAGAATTTTGACAAAATCGGCAGTTCCGATGTGTTCTTAGGATATGCAGACTCACATATACATCGGTATTATATATCGACTTCAAATATCAAAACAATAGTATTAGACTATAAAATGATACTATTTATATTTGCAAATTGAAATAGCAAATTATAATAATACATGCAAATATGAGTGCCCATCATCGGCCCTTGGACGATTCAGATGTGATGCTGATAAGCAAAATACGCGACACTCCATCTCTATACGACCACCGAAACGAAAGTTTTCGACTTTCGCAGAAAAAAGTAGAGGATTGGGCGAAAGTTGCTGATTACTTAAACATTGCTCCGGTAGACGCCCGTCGTAGATGGACTTGTTTGCGTGATCGTTATTCTCGGGAGCTAAAGCAAATGCGTCTGCATCCGGGTAGTGAATTCGGACGCAATGAATTCTTTTCCCAAATGGATTTCTTACGAGAATTTGTTCGAAAGAGGAGGGAGAGGAGTAGACGTGATAATAGCCTTACGCCAACCGGTTGGATAAAAACGGAGGTTAGATCGAGAACTGTGAAAATTCACCCTCAAATACAATCCCAAACAGATTCTTTGATCGAAGAGCAAGAACTGGAACACAGCTTAAATGACTCTGAAGTGTATGAAACTAGCTACGATACCAAGCTAGAAGTTCAGACTACGCAATCAGAAAGTTATTCGGTGCTTGTGGAAGCCGATGATGGTCACGATCACGATTCCTATGAAGAATATATGGGTGACTCCGAAACGACAGAAGAAAAAGTTTTACCTACCCTGCAGCCATCTCCGGCGTTAATTTCCGTGCACGATGCGTCGCCAGCTTCCGCTACAACATCCACAGCTGCTGCACCTTCAGATATGAATTACATGGTCTGCTTGCCCAACATCTCAGCAGAGCGTGAGCATCTACATTTACAAGCAGCGACGCCAAATTTGGCGCCCACACCAAGCAAGGCAGAAAAGTTTCTCCCAACGCTGGAGTCAAAGACAGCGGCCTTGGCACCTGCAGCCCCAACGAATGAAAACGAAGATGATTTCTTCTGTAAGTCAGTGGCTGCGTATTTACGGCAGATGTCTCGTCGACATAAAATTAAAGCTAAGGTGGAGATGTACCAGATATTAGAAAAGTATATATTGCTTGAAGAGACTGTGACAAAGCCTGGATCTAGTGGTTAAGTAGGTTACGTATGCATATTGCACTTTCGTGTATAGTTTTTAAATAAAATTTTTATTGAGTACAGTACAAATATATCAATAAAGAAATGCACCAGTATGCTTAACTAATTATGTATTCACCAGAACTGCTTTAGCTAAAATATATGTTTCAACAAAAGTCTTCATTGATAATATCCGCATTTACAGCTAGTCCACGTTCCTTGAGAGCTTTCGAAACCAAACGATGTTTCTCTTGCCGCTGCTCTTGTTCCCGCCGTTGTGCATCCAGTATCTCATCTACTGATATCTCTTTTAAGGGTAGTTTCTGTTCTTTCTCGCGATCCTGTATGATAGAAAGACCACTGTCAATTTGTTTCCATTCTAATATTCAAATATATATATACATGTAAAAAAAACTCACAATCTCGCCAAGCAACACAACATTCTCGCCTCGTATTATGAAAACACCTCGAGGAATATCACCATACTCATTGCCTACATGTATCCGTTCTATTGTACGTTGCAAGACCAGATTTGCGAACTGATCCACTGAACGCAGATATCCGATAAGCGTCCTGCCATCTCGAAGTAACACCATCAGCTTTTCTTAAAATATTATTGAAAGCACATTTCTAACCATTCGACTTTTGTTATTTAATGGTGCTTACTTACTGTCAACTTCTTCTAATAGATGCGCAGTGCCAGATAAAGGATTAAGATCGTGATCCATAGTTCGCGTTAATAAATAAGAAAATTAATTTGATAGACAATAGTTTAAAACTATCGACTCAGACGACATCGGTATTTTAACACCAAATATCATTTCGATTTCGCCGATACTTCGATGTTTGTTCAAATTGTGAACGTGACCGTTGCCCAATAAATTTATTACCTATAGCAATGTAGAAAACTAAAAATTATTTTAAATATCATCATAAATCAATATTACCACGCTGTTATTAATAGCCTACGGTCTTAAGTGATAAAAATAACGAAGTTGCACGTTGGGCTATTATCACAAATAAAATAAGAAAATATCGATACTGCTTATAAATATTTACAGCACTACTATAGGGAGCCGGGTTAAAATGAAGTAAATATTAAAGATTTTGAAAAATGTGTTTCCTCTAAATTCCTTATAGACTTAAAAGTTTAGTTCGATTGTACGAACTGGCTGGTATATCGAGCTTTAACGAATTTTAAAACTAGCATTCTATGTATAAAATCACAAATCTTACAATAAATACATTTTGTTTTTCGCTAGGCTTAGCGTTGATGGCTTGCTCGTGTATTTTCCTTACGAATATATCTATCCTGAACAATATGCGTATATGCTGCAACTTAAGCGGACTCTTGATGCAAAGGGGCATTGTCTCTTGGAAATGCCTTCGGGTACCGGCAAGACGGCCACGTTGTTGTCATTAATTGTGGCCTACATGATCGAGCATCCACAAACAGTGCGAAAACTAATTTATTGTTCTCGAACAGTGCCGGAAATTGAAAAGGTTATAGCGGAATTACAAAATCTTATGATATACTATGACCGGCATGCTCCAAAGCCACCGGGAATGACTGGTCTTGTACTTAGCTCTCGTAAAAACATGTGTGTACACCCAGAGGTCAGTAAAGAACGTGAAGGCAAAGCTGTAGATGGTAAGTGCTATGGACTAACAGCCAGCTACATACGCGAGCGTCATGAAATGGATACGGAGACGCCCATATGTAAGTGCCAATAGTTTTATATAGAACTAGGCGTTTTTTAAATCTATTCTAACTTTTACAGGTCAGTACTTTGAAGGTTTTAGTTTGGAAGGCAAAGAATCAGTCCTGCCAGTGGGCGTTTACAGCATTGATGATCTTAAGGAATACGGTAGATCACGTAATTGGTGTCCGTATTTCTTGGCGCGTTATGCAGTGAGTAGACAGCGACTTGTTTTGAGTTTTGTCCTAATCCAATTTTTGGCAGATTACCCATGCCCATATTGTGGTTTACAGCTATCACTATCTTCTTGATCCAAAAATAGCGCAGGTGGTGTCGAAGGAGATGACCCGCGAGTCATGCGTCGTTTTTGATGAGGCTCATAACATAGACAATGTTTGCATTGATTCAATGAGCGTAAAAATCAACAAGCGGATCGTGGACCGCAGCACAAATGCTCTCAATCAACTTACCAAATTAGTTCAAGAGTAAGTAATTGTTTAGTGCCTCATATACGAATTTAAAAAATGTTCTGTCATTTAGCATACGTGACGAAGACACAAATCGACTGTATGAGGAATACCAGCGCATGGTTAGAGGACTAAAAGATGCGAGCGTCCAGCGCGACACGGACATGATACTAGCGAATCCTGTGTTGCCCAAAGATGTGCTTTCTGAAGTGGTGCCCGGCAACATAAGAAATGCTGATCACTTTCTTAGCTTCCTACGCCGTTTTATTGAGTATATCAAAACGCGCTTACGTGTTCACCATGTTATTCAAGAGTCACCGGCTGGTTTTCTAAAGGATGTCGCTTCCAAAATATGCATCGAGCGAAAGCCATTACGCTTTTGTGCCGAGCGTCTGTCAAGCTTGCTGCGCACTCTTGAGATTAGCGATATGTCCGATTACGGCGCTCTTACGTTGGTGAGTGAAAAAAAATCCTTTTTCACAAAATGTTTAATAAATTTTTATTTTATTTGCTAAATTAGATAACGCACTTTGCCACCTTGGTGTCCACCTACACAAAAGGTTTTACCATAATTATAGAGCCCTTTGATGATAAGACACCTACCGTGTCCAATCCCATATTGCACTTTAGCTGCCTGGACTCGTCTATAGCAATGGCACCAGTATTTTCACGTTTTCAAACGGTTGTTATTACCTCAGGTACTTTATCGCCCATGGATATGTATCCAAAGATTCTCGACTTTGATCCTGTGATCATGAGCAGCTTTACCATGACCCTGGCACGCCCATGCCTTCTACCTATGGTGAGGCATACGACTACAGTTTTTGATTTCTATACTCAACCAAAGCTGTTCTATTATAGATCGTATCCAAAGGAAACGATCAAGTTGCCATATCGTCAAAGTTTGAAACTCGGGAGGATACCGCCGTTATTCGAAATTATGGACAGTTACTAGTAGAGATAGCAAAAACGGTTCCCGATGGAATTGTGTGTTTCTTTACCTCCTACCTGTATTTAGAGTCTGTGGTAGCCTCTTGGTATGATCAGGGTATTGTGGATACGTTGCTGCGCTACAAGCTTCTTTTCATTGAGACGCAGGATAACGCAGAGACGAGCTATGCCCTAATGAACTATGTTAAGGTAAAACAAAATAAGTGCAATTACTATGGCTTCCCCTACTCTACCGCCATTTTTACCATATGAGATGTTTTTTGCATTGCCCTCAATCTGAATTTTTTACTGACACTTGATTTTTGGCTCAATCTCGTTCACATTCTCAGGCCTGTGATTGCGGTCGCGGCGCTGTGCTCTTGGCTGTGGCGCGTGGCAAGGTCTCTGAAGGTGTGGATTTCGATCATCATTATGGTCGTGCGGTACTCATGTTTGGCATTCCATATGTGTACACGCAGTCGCGCATACTCAAGGCACGTCTTGACTATTTGCGCGACCAGTTTCAAATAAGGGAGAACGACTTTTTGACCTTCGATGCTATGCGGCATGCAGCCCAGTGCGTAGGACGAGCGCTGCGCGGGAAAACCGACTATGGTATCATGATCTTTGCTGACAAGCGTTTTTCGCGTCAGGACAAACGATCCCGTCTACCCAAATGGATACAAGAACATTTGGTGGACAGCTTCTGTAACCTCAGTACTGAAGAATCTGTACAGTTGGCTCGGCGCTGGCTAAAACGCATGGCGCAACCTTTTACTCGAGAGGATCAGCTGGGTCTTTCACTGTTAACTCTGGAGCAGCTTGAAAATATGGAAAGAGAAAAATTAGAGCGACAGGCACAGGGTAAACAGGGTGTCGGTGGCGAAGTACAGGAGTTGTAAACAGCACGCGCATTCTTGCAAGTAATTGCCAAGCACTCCAAACGGCTGCTATTTTAAATCTTCACCTGAAGCTGGCTTTCTTCCGCAATGTTTTTTTGTTGTCTCCTTTTTATTTATTTATTTTTTTTTTTTGTTCAATAAACAATATTTCGATCAGATAATGAATTCATGGAATCGCACAGGAGAAGAAGGGGGGGGGGGGGGGGGGTTAACTGAAGGGCATTTTCTTTGGGCATGCAAATGTGACGTAAATGCCTCATTTATTGTTAATTAATATAATTTATAATTTCGCAAACACCTGTCGTTTTCAATGACTTAAGCATGACTAAGTGGTTAAACTGGCCAAAACTCGAGTCAGACAGTTCCTTTAAACACAGTGGCGTAACATAAGAATTGGTATAACATTTTGCTTGTTTTCGATGCAGTACGTTAAAATGACCCCACAACGACACCGAGCTACGCGAAATCCTTATAAAAAGGATAATGTTGCAGTACATACGGCAGGAAATAAAATAGACGACAGAAAAAGATTTAAGAAAACGAAGTAAACATTTAATATTTAATACACGCGAAATACTGTAAAATAGGTTTCAAGCCTCCCCACACGTGTATTCGAAAGAATTAAGGGTCTACTTCGGTTGTAAAAAATGTTATTATATATTATTTATTTCATTTAAGGTGACGATTGATATAGACAAGTCCGTCTCACAAGATACATCTACAGATATAGCACCAGCTGGACACCATTCTGCATTGTGTGTGAACGCGTATGTAATACAATGCAGTGTTTAAGCCATCTCTTATATTTTGACAATCATTTTTATTTAGTTTAAAACTTAAAAAAAATTAACAAAAAAGGTGGATGTGATCTTTTCTTATTTCGCCATTAATAAATCGTGGCACTCGTGTAAAATTGTAATATTTTTAATATTTGTATACTTTAATAGGGAGACAATAGTAGAATTACATTAAAAATTACTGCGCAAACAAAAAAAAATTTATGCGCAACCGCAGCATTCACATAACTTTTTGGTCATCAATTGAAATGCTGAGGTTGAAGCTTATACTGGTATACGTATACAGGATACTTATTATTGTAATATATATATATTTTATATATACAATTAAATGCAACAAATTGCGCTTAATTAATATTGTTGCATTTTAAAAACCTCAACAAAATTTAAACAATGGGGCGGCATTGTCGAGGTTTCTCCGATTTCCTGATGTTCGAAAGAGTGAGAGAGGGTATGAGACTTGGCAGACAGAAGACAGCGGCAGAACAAAAACAAAAGCTTTAGCTTTGCAAACAAAACTAACGGCCACGGCCATTACTCACAATCCAATCAACAACTTTGTCTGAGAGAGCACATCAAGCAAAAAGTATCACATTCAATTAACAACAACAATAATACCGACCGCAAAAAGCGAGTTGTATCTGTATCTCTCGCTGAAAAAGAACTTTCGATTTTTTATAATAAAAAGGTTACAACTAAATCTCTGGCCGTTTAGTCGGGTAGATGCTTAGGAAAGGGAAGCAAATAATAAAAGCGAAGTGCGCCTTAAAGCATTGATCAATAGAATCTAAATATAAATAAAACAACAATAATAAATAAATAGCAACAACTCTGAATAAGACTTTTGAGACCGCATGGTGTAACTACTTTTAAAATCGTCCTTAAAACGTGATCGCGCACTAGCAAACCAAATAACTAAATACATAAAATATACTGTAATATAATTGTATGTAAGTCCTTTCTTGTTGAATTTATTTAAAGCCAAAGAATAAATAAAAAACAAAAATGAAGCCCCAAGTAAATGAACAAGATGGCTGCGCTCAAAACGGCGACATTGCCACTGATATTGCCGTGGAAGCGGAATCAGCAATAACGCCAACGGCTTCTGCTGTTGTTCCTACCAAAAATAGTCAAAATCAACTATTGAAACTAGAATTGCTTAACTTAGGCAACGGAAACGGAAGTGATGCTAGTGAAAATGGTAAGTGTGTTATTGATTTTTAGATTTATTATACAATACACTGCATTAAAGCCCATTGAAGGGCGAACTTCTTCAAGCAAAAGGCTGTAAAAGTTTTATTTATTGTTTTACTTTACGATGCAACAGTTATATTTAAAATGAGCGATTTATAATGAATTATTATATATGTGTTTAAATTTAAAAATATAATTAATTAAGAATTATTTAATATAATATACATATATTATGTTTCTATTGTGTGTATAAATTTTCATAAAGATACAGGTGCAAGAGTTGAATGGGAACAGGTTTGCAAAATGACTTCCTTTTTTTACCATATTAAAATCAATATATTTAAGAAAAAATCCCAAAATAAAAATGAGAGATTCCATTTCCAAAATTTGTATATCAATATATACAATATGAAATTGTCACTCACATGAGCATCCTAGCCCAAAATATCTAATAGGGATGTCAGTTTTATTAGTATTAACATTATAAGAATAAATTAAAATCTTAGAGTAATAGGTAAGCAATATGCCGTTTAGGGCGAATGCTTTTTAAGAAAATCTAAATGAATTTTATTTCTCTGCAGTTAAAAGCAATTTAAAAGCGCCTTAAATTTGTTTTTTCAAATATATATATATATATACATATATATTGTAGCCGCTTTTATATTGCTTTTAACTGCAGAGACATAAAATTAATATATATATGGGAGTTTTTGAAGAACAAATCTTCAGTGCGTCTTAAGTAGGCAAAGAAACTTCAACAAATAATCAATTTGTTATATTTATATCTTATAATGTTAAATAGTACCAATATCAATAATTTTTTAAAACTATTTTTAAAGAATCATAAACGCTAATATATGAAATTATGCGTCACCATTTCATTACAAATCAAAATTAAGATCAAATTTAAACAAATTATAATTGAATAAGTAGGATCAGGTTCGCATTCTACAATGAATAATGCGCCAATTTCCAGCAATGTTGTCACATAGCATGCAATACTCTTAATACACATAAACCGCAATTGCGAAACTCAAATTTCTGTTACACATGGCAAATAAGAATGTATCAGTACATACAACCACAGGTCAATTGACCGAATTATATGAATGGCAGCCAAAAGCAAAATAAAACTGCTACCAATATTTATTGACATTGACATTGAAAGATTTTTTGCTTACTTAAGAAGACAGCTTGGATCCAAACTGTAGTTAGCATAAACTCCAACTTCTCGACTTGATCCGGTATTTAGCTAAAGCCTAAGCTATTGAGCAGAGGAGAGGACCTGTACTACTTTTTTGAAGGTTAAATGCGTTTAATAGCTATTACCCCACACGGTCTGCCGCGACCAGCGTGGATTAAAACAATTTTAAATTGTGGCTTTTTGTTATTTTGCTTTTGTCTGTAGCTTAACCTTTGCATTTGGATATTGCTTTGGATTTCGTTCTCCGTTTATGTTTTAATTCGTGTAAATTTAACGCTATGAGTAATAAGCTGTAGTATTTCACATTTGAACGATTGCGGTCAATAAAAACCAAAAACTAATTATGAAAAACTCTTAATAATAATACCTGTTAATAAAACATTTAAAAAATTCTAAAGTCTTCTTAAGTCGACTGATCTAAGCTCTTTGTGGAATTCCGCGACTTCGATTCCGAGTCATTTGTAATGTGTAATTGTTGATTTTATGACAAAAGAATAAACACCTGCCCTATGAAAAATGTTAATGAAATTACTTAATTGCATTGCATGCTTATATTTAAAGACAACAGGTTGCCTGTGTAACTGAAACGCAAAATGAAACTGAATGTATCCGAGCTCTGGGGGTCATTGATTTGCGTCAGCGTCATATTGAAGGGAAAAAAAAATTAATTTTTCAACATGATATGATATGATTTTGCTTTTATACTACTTTAGACTTATTTTGAATGCACAGTGTTATACAACTCTTAGCAAATTAGTAATTTAAAATTTCAATAATTCCTAGGAAGTTTCTTGCACAGGAGTGTAAAGAATCCTCGAAAAGTCAGTTGCATTATTGTCTTTGTGGAATCTGACGCTCAAGGTATTCTTTTTCTGCTTCTCTGCGTTTTTACTTTTGTTCGTATTTACCACAACTGTCTTACCTATTTAATTGCTGACTTACAGCACTTAGTCAAGCAAACTTAAAGTAAAACATATACAATACAGTGAAGTAGAACCATGGATGTGTGTTAACTTTATGACGTAGATATGCAGGGGAGTCATTATATAACATTTCCATTTTAGTTAAATTGGGGTTGCAACATTTCACTTTTAAATTTTATAATTGGATGGAATTTAATAATTGATTGCTTACAGTCTGTACTAAAAGAATATGTCATATCTAACACTCTTTACTTCTCTTGGGCTCTACAAAGAAAGTTTAAATTTGTTATTAAACGAAAATTTAATATTTACTCAATCACATAAAATACTAAATCTAGAGTTATTCCTTAAGATCCCGCATTCAATAGAAAATATTGTCTTACCAACTATTAGTCTCTGAAAACTTGAATTAATACTAAAGAACTCGAAAATTTTGCCTTTCGAAACCTATTAAGCATACATTTAACAAACGAGAGATACTATATAATTTATAAATAAATTTTGTGAATTAAAAAATGATGACTTAGTTAATAAAATTGAGAAATACGTATTTATTCATTTAAATCAAAAATACTTCAACTACAACAACCACTTTTTCCTGCTTGAAGCAGTATTAACTGCTGACAATAATAATAAGAAAACTTTAATATGTATGTAGCAGAGACCTGCATGAGTAGCAAAAAATACTACTTAGAGTATACTCGCTTCAAATGCGGTGGCGGTGGTACTCATACT
>JAWNPV010000633.1:0-16445 GCA_035078785.1 Collessia kirishimana
GTCGGTGTCTAAGGCAAAACCAAGACGCTCTGCCAGCGCCAGCTTCGGCGTCAACGGTGCACAGTGGCAACTGCCCCACAAAAATTTAAAATTATTTTTCAACAAACGAAATTAAATAATTAAAAGCAAAAAGTTTAATCTACTTTTAGGAACTTTAAACGTTTTAAAACAGCTTTTGCTTATGCTTAGTAACTGTACCTTGGAACTTCATGACATAGCAAGGATAATTGTTTTTGAACCAGTGTGTCGCGTCGCTGCTTAAAGCAGTTGCGACTGCGTTGACGACTCTGGCAATGCAGTTGCAAAGATGAAGCAGAGAGAGACAGAAAGAAAGAGAGAAAGAGACAGCAAGAGAGATAGAGGGGCTGCGTAAGGAACCGGCCGGGGTTTCTGTTTCTACCTGCTGGATACGACGACAACAAAAGCAAAAGCAGCCAAACAGTCAAATGTCGGTGTTTTTGAGCCGATTTTAGTTGCAGTTGTTGTTGTCGCTGCTGTAGCTGCAGCCTGTTGATATTTTTCTTGTTTTCGCTTGTCTTGTTGTTTGGAATGTGGCAGGCAGAGGCTGCCAGGGATAGGGACCCTAACGCACTGTAAGAAAACATCTTGATTCAAGTCAAAGCAACGGGAGATCCTGGCTAAACCAGGATCAAATGCTCGGCATCTGTTATCATGCTGTTGGCTGGCAAACGAAAACGTTTTTTCCACATTTGTTTATCAGGTCACTTAAATCCAGATTCGACTGTCCTTTATCCATGCACTGCAAGCAAATGCCCTGTGCTTTGATGTAATTTTTATTTTTCTAGAATTTTCAAGCTTCAAGCTGAATCAATTGAATCACATTGATTATTAAATGTTGCCGTTAACAGCTCAATATGTTTATGTGTCTGGGCAACGCCACCAGGCGACAGGTCTGTACCTGTTACGAATTCCAAAAATTAGATTTTTCCACCCATTAGATCGTGTTTCTTCGGAGTATTGTTTGCTCTGCTGACGTTTAAAAATTCGAAGAAATTAGTAATCCATTCACCTGTGAGCTTATCAATCAGATTTCCCGTCTCTAGATATTTCAATTGAAAACCAACTATTAAATTGTTTATTTTTTCAGCTTAAAATAAATAAATTTATATAGTTGGTAAGCTTAATTGTTAATTAATTAATTTATTCCAGTGACGAAAGCTTCTAAACAGACTTTACCAGGGTTAAGGGGTCTAATAAATATGCCAGGATCAGATCTTTGTTAGATTTTCCAGGGAAAACAGGTCATAAACTAGCTGCAAACCGAGCGAACAAAGGGAAAATGCCTTAAGCAGTTTTAAAAAGGTTTTTAGGCTTAAAATTTCTGAATAGACAAAAAATTGTTGTTTTTTTTAACTGGAAAGGATTGTATAATTCCCTAGAAGTTTTTCATGGGTTTTTATGGTTCTAATAAGTTGAAGGACTTCAGGTTAAGTGAAAGAAATCAGCCTTCAGATGGGCATAAGTTTTATATTCATTCCTGGATCCCTGAAAGCCCCCTTCTAGCTTCCAAAAGCTCAAATATTTTCAGTTCTATTAAGCGTTAGAGCGTTTGTCTGGGCTTAAGTGGCTGTGTTGATGCATTTTCTCTCAGTGTATTTGTCAAAGTAAAAATGCAATGGCGTTGTTGTTACCGCTGCCGTTGCAGACGCGCCAATGTGCAGTAAACAACACACAACGCAGCACAGCACAGCAAGTGATAAATGTGTATGAAGATATGTTTGTATGTGTGTATGTATGTGAGTGTGGCATTGGTATGTCGTTTTGCCTACTTGTTTTGCTTTTGTTTTTGTTGTTTTTCAACAGTTTTAATGCATTTTTTTTCGTTGTTTGTTTTGTCTGATTTTGGGTATCCGAGACCTGCGTGGGTTTTTCTCAATTGCATTCTTTGGGCGCGACTGCATGTGTTAAAGATATCTGGGTTTGTCTATATACAGCGCCGTAATGTTGGGTTTTATCTATGTATGCAATGATGAATTACCCAGATAATGGTAACAGCAACGGCAACGGCAACGAGAACCGAAACAAGAGCAAGAAAAACGGCTAAACAATTAGGATGGATGGCGGTCATGTCAATTCTCAATTGCTGGCCAAAAAAAAAACTCAACTGGAAACTGCTGTCTCTACTTGTACTTGTGTTTATACAACTATGCATGTGTGGATGTGTGTGTGTGTGCGTGTGTCTAACTGACCGTTTGTGGTCTTGTTCAGCTCCAACTCCAACTCTAGCTTCAGCCCAGTTGTTATTGGTTTTGTATTTTGTTTTCTTTTCGCATGCCGTTTGCATTCCATAGCATCGAGTTTGGCTCGTAGGTAACGTGTCGTGTGTGTGTGTGGGGCGGTCTTCCTCCCCTTTGTCCCCCCCAAAAAAAACAGAAAATGGTATAAAGGTGGGCTGAGATGGACAAAACGGGACGGACACACATCATTATGTATGCGAAGAGGCATTTAATTCACATTTTAGCACAAATTATTAAATATTTGACAACGAAAACGGCAACGGCAACGGCAACGAAAGTGAGAGCGACAGGTGAAAAGACTTCCGTTGCCGTTGACTGGAATCGCTAATTTATGCAATTATTGGTAAGCGTTGGCCATTTTCCTATCCATTCCTATGGCTGGTGTGGCTGGTGGCCCTGCCATTGTCCGATTGTTGATTTTAATAACCTTGCTGTGTTGCCTATGGGACAGACGGCAAAAGAAACAACGACAACAAACCAAAATACATAAAACGTGTTCGTCTTCGTCGCAGTGAAAGTAACAGTATAAACGTCTGCGGACAACAACAACTACAACAACAGCAATGTTTTACAGAAATTTTGACCCAACCAAGACCTTGCACATTAAAGTAACCAAAGGGGCAATGCAAAAGCCAAAGAGAGCGTGTGAAAGAGAGAATGACGATTTCTACAACTTTCAGGTTGTTGCCAAAAACAACATGCAACCAGCAATAACTCTTTAACTGTCATGATCAATCATACGTCTTGGCTAACATTAAGCATTGCGGCAGCATTTAAAATTTAGCGCGCTAAGCTTACATTAATGGCGGCTAAATTATTTTTATCGATAACTAAAACTCAATACAATTGGCTATATGGATAGCAACTGAGTGTTGATAAATATTAAGATTCAATATTGCAACTGTATTAATTTAAAAATTAAAATTGTTCTTTAAATAAAATTGATTACTATTAGAGTTTTTTTTTAATTTTTACAATTTTTTTAGTACAGTTGAAAAGCCGCATTCCTATGCTAGAGTTATGAAAATTACGATAATATAATTGCCATATGTAACTAATTAAAATGAGAATAAAATATGATTATTGCAATTTGCGCCAAGCTGCTAGACAAAACAGCTGTTTTCCCTTACTGCTTAGCGATTATTAGTTTAAATAAAATATCGTGTGGTTGGTCGATAGCTGCTGATGAGCGGAACAGTGTGTGCAACGATAATTGCACTCCTTTCACTAAGGCTTAAGGTGAGCCAAAGTGGGAGTAAGCGATAGTGTGTGTTTTGATATGCTAAAAATCTGCATTAAAACGATTGCAAATATCGATACAGCGATATATGTTAGTTCGTCTGGAATTACTGCAGCCATGTTGTGTTTTTTGTGGAAAAGTAAAATATAATACGAATTTTTAAGCCCGGGTCGCGGTCCAAAGTGCTCTTTGGAGCTTCAACCTGTGGGAAGTGACTGACAATTGTTAACTGACAGGCAACGCCAATCACACCAGCCCATAACGCGAGTGCAATAACGATCCATGTGTAAAGTGTATAAAGTTGGCCAGGGCGAGGGCGACAAATGTTTAACTCAAACAACATTTAATTGTTCTTAAGCGTACTCACGAGCATGCTTTATAGTCGTATTTATGAAATTTTCATCGTTCTACTGTAAACGAGAGCAGCAGCAGCCGCCGCCTTTTGTGGGTCCTTCGACCAAGCACGGGGAGGTAAACAAATTTTTTTCCATCAAATCAAACCATTTTGTTTATAAACTTTTGTCTGTGGGGTAAACTAAAAACTGCATGAAAGTGTTGTGTGATGGCTAATTGCATGTGTATTTCTGTGTATGTAGTGGGGGCCAACACAAAAGCATTAACCAATGCATTGGGGCAGCGGCGGCAGCAATAAAACTTGAGAAGAAGAAAAAAAAAGAAAAAAAAACTACTAAAGCACGACGTACTACGCGAGAAACGACGACAGGCCGACCGAAGGCAGCAGCAGCGGCGCAGAGTTTTTATTTTACGCACTTAAAAAACTTTTGCCTGTATGTGGGTGTGTAAGTGTCCGTGTGCCAGTCTCTATGTTTATGTGTGTGTGTGTGTGTGGGAGGGCTGCGCGGGTATGCAAGTCTGTGTTAATTTGCAAAGCCGCTAGAAACACAAAATTTGTGCAAAGGCAGCCCTGAAGCTGCCGCTGACTGCCTGCAGAGACTCACACATAGATGCGAGTCGAGTAGGAGCAGAGCTAAGCTGAGCTGAGCAAAGCAGAAGCAGAAGCAGAGCAAAGAAGCCTTCTTTCTACTACGAGGTTTTTGGTCGAAATTTCTGCGCACAAGCAAGAAAGGGGTGTGCGGGCGGGGGGGTTAGGTTTGTAGGAGGCGGCTGGCGGTACACGAACGACGACGAGAGGGGGGTGTTGGGGGGTGAAAATCGGCGCACGCAACTGTCATTGACCTTCAATTGCATATTCGTTGGTGCAAGCTGCAGTAGCAGTCGCAGCAGCCGCCGCAGTCGAAGCAGCAGCAGCAGCAGTAGCCGCCGCACCCAAAGGTCATAGGTGTCCGTGTGAGTAAGTGTGTGTGTGTGTGTGTGTGTATGCAAATGTGTATGTGTGTCATCAATTAGGCACACGCACAAGTCGATGTCCAAGTCGAATGCAATCTTCCAGGTCTCCCAAGTCGTCGAATCAATTAATCAATTCCGAGTTACATTACCCCAATCATTATCATTGGCAGCTCGCTCCGCGCGCTCTCACTCTCTGTCGCTTGCATTGCACAGACGGAGCAGCCAAAGCAGACGGAACAGTGGACACTGGCAGTGGCAGTGACAGTGGACAGTGGCAGTGGCAGTGGACAGTGGTAGTGTGGTTAGGGGTCACAGCGTAGCGGTCGCGGTCTAGGATTAGAACATGGAATCGTCCATTAAGCTTAAAGACAGCAACTCCAATTCCAACTCCAATTCCACTTCCGCTTCCGCTTCCAATACGACCAATGCAAATGGCAACAATGGAACAGCAGCAGCCTCCGCAGCAGCATCAGCAGCAGCAACGACAGGAACAACAACAAATGCTGGCGTCGGAGTGGCGGCAAGCATATGCAGTAGCGATAGTTTCAGCATCATGCCGCCGCCGCACCATGAACTGGTCAGCGCCAACAGCATTGAGCTGAATGCGGCAGCCTCGCTGAGCGATGACAGCGGCGTTCCACTGACCACCAACAGCTCCATATCCAGCGGCGATTCCTATCGCATTGGCATGTGCAAGTTTGAGATTGAGGTGAGTGAGCTGGCCCATTGCTTTCTCTCTGTTCATCGTTTCTAATTTCTAAAATCTCTTTCCTTCCTGTGCGCGCGTGTGTGTGTGGTGGACAGATGGTTGAGAGCGATGGCGAGGTGTCTCAGTTTGATTCGCTGGACAATTGCTCGGAGGGCGGCATGAGTGCGGAGAACTTTAATACGCTGAAGAAGGGACCGCTGGCGCCGATTGATCCGCCGCCCGAGTTCCAGGACTCACCGCAGACCACACTGGTTCGTTCCATATCGAAGAATATTGTCAACAGTCTGCGTCGCTGGACCTCGTCGCAGTCGTCGTTTGAACATCTCAAGGATGATGTGACCATGATCAGTGCCGCTGCAGCGGCTGCTGTTGTGCCCAATGTGACTAGCAATGCTGTTTGCGTGGCCAACAGCCAGGATCTGGTCCTAGTCCTAGCCAAGCCGGAGCAACTGACCGTGGACACGCAGCCCGGCCAGACGTTGGTCAATGGCCACGGCCACAGCCACAGCCATGGCCTGGGCATGGGCATGGGCATGGGTCTGGGCATTGGACTGTGTGGACTGCAAGAGCGGACCATGACGCTGAAGGAGTCGTATGCGATCAACAAGCATTTGTATTCGAGTGATTCCATACTGAATAGCCATACGGACAACATTTACGATGAGCCGAACAACATAATAAGCAGCTCGCTGGGCAACAGCGTCGATCTGCTCGAGGAGGAGCCATCGGACCAGAGCAGCTGCTCGCCGCTACCATCACCGCCGCCGCCCGTCTCCATAATCAAAATCAAACAGACGCTGTGTCCCTACTATCAGGATCATACGCGCTACTTCAAAGCGATACCCACGGAGCAGGACAGCATTGCCAGCGCCAAGGCGGCTGCTGCTGCTGCCGCCGCCCAGGAGCGCTTCAACACGGCCGGCCTCTCCGAGATCCACGATTACGATCTGTATTACGGAGCTCGCCGCCAGCCGGTGGACAACAGCAGTCTGCAGCGACGCCAGCTGCTCTACAGCCCACTGGGTCACACCAGTCACTGTCACTATCATCATCATCATCACCACCATCATCACCATGGCGGCCATGGACACGTGTCCTTGCACCAGCGTCCCAATTCGCGCAACTCGCTGAACAGCAGACTGAGCAGCTCGCACAATTCGCTGAACGTATCGTCGGCCAACAAGCCGGACGACTCCATATTCATCACGCAGGCGATGTCCCATGATGCTCTGTTCACGCGCGAGATCTCCGACTTCTACAATGTGCCCATCGACTCGGACATTTATGCTTTCCCCGTCGATATGATCGAGCAGCAGGATCAGGATGTGGCCACCAAGCAACAGCAGGGCTACCACAAGGCCGCCAGTCGACGCAATAAGCGTAACAAGCGTAAGCAGCGCTATGGAACCGGTGGACCAAGCGGAGCAACGGGTGCCGAGACCAGCGACGATGGCGGCGACAAGGGCAAGCATGGCAAATACCGCATACCGGTCACCCAGAGTGAAACGGATCGCCATGAGCCGCTGCACATGACCCTGGATGAGGTGAAACAGTTCTATCACACGCTCTACTCGGATGCGGGCAAGTCGTGTGCCTCGTCGGTGCATGGCGGCAACATTCATGGCGCCCTGCCTGGCAAGGCCATGGCGGTCAAGTCGAGCAACGAAACGATCTGGAGTGTGTCCACCAATACAACGAACACCACCACCAATACGGCGACGACGGCAAGGACGCGTAGCAGTGTTGGCACCAATCGCACTGCTGGCGGTGCGGCTCTGGGCGCCACCAGCGACACTAACGGCAAATACGTTAGCAAGCAGCAGACCAAACACAATCTTGACAACGACAAGCTGAACAACAACAATAACAATAATAATAACATTGGCGGCACCGCTGGCCCCGGTGGCAACTATGCAACACAGCAGCCGATCGCCCAACAGTCGCCATCCCAGTTGGAGCACCAGCAGCAACAGCAACAGCAGCAGCCCAACAACAAACATGTCCTGCAGACGGAAAAGAAATCGCAATTCACCCTCAATCTCAAGCAGAAATTCTGTAGCATCTTTCGCTTCCGACGCAACAATCACAGTCGCTGGCGGGCTGCTGCTGCCGCAGCTGCTGCAGCAGCCGCAGCGGCAGCCGCCTCAACCGCTGCCAACCAGACGACTTCGGCCACGGATGCAGAGGAAACGCAGAATTTCTTGAATCGTGTCGAACAGCATGCCGATCTGCGCAAGAAATTCCAGTCACGCGCTCTACCGCCATTGCCAAAGAAAGGTGAGCTGCCCTCCCTTCCCTCGCACTTCTTCTTGGTATCTAGGTAGCATTTACAGCTTCCATTTCGATCCACAGCTTATGCTATTGATGCCGCCGAATCGGAAGCGGATGAGCAGAAGAAAACAGCCGTCTCCCAGGAGCCACGTGCCCTGCAGTTTACCTCAAGCATTGAGAAGGTCAAAGACGTAAGCAGCGCGCTCCACATAATCCCCTCCCCCCCACTTAATGCGGGCCACTAATCCCCATCCTTATGGTTCTCCTTGCAGTATGGCTGGTACTGGGGTCCGCTGTCCAGTGAGGCGGCCGAGAAGGTTCTGTCCAATGAACCGGATGGTTCGTTCATAGTGCGCGACAGTTCCGATGACCATTACATATTCTCGTTGAGCTTCAAGCTAAACAATTGTGTGCGTCATGTGCGAATTGAACAGGATCAGGGTGAGTCTATGCCTCCTTCCTTCCTTCCTTCCTTCTTCGTCTATTGGGGTCCTTAAACCTTTAACCAGCATGTAAGTCAGTCCGCGAGTCACACTTGTGCAAACGTTTACATGCCAGTAGTCAGTGCAACCATTTTTGGACGACCCTTATAGAATTTATTTTTCTATAGAGAACATCGAAAAAAAAAATAAAAAAAACTACAACCTGGGTGGGTCAAGTTTTCTGGCTAGAAATATAAAAAAAAAAAAAGAAAACAAATTATATCTAATTGAGTCCGCAAGGGTATAGCAGCTTCGGTGTGCCGAAGCCAGCGTTAGTGGGTTAGTGCATCCCCATCATGGATTTGAATCTGCTCTAAAAAACTTTAACTGAACAACGCACTTCTTTGTTCCTCTACTCCACCTTGGACGCAGGCACCTTCTCATTCGGCTCGTACGCCAAATTTAAATCCCAAACTATAACCGAGTTCATTGAGAAGGCCGTCGAGCATTCGCGCAGCGGCAGGTGAGTTCCAGTGTCCCAGTGTGGTAAGCAAAGCATTTGCTATTGCCAATCGACTTTCGTTTCCAGATATTTGTTCTTTCTGCATCGTCGGCCGGAGCATGGACCAATGCGTGTGCAATTAACCAATCCAGTATCTAGATTTAAGCATGTACAAAGCTTGCAGCATATGTGCAGGTGAGTTGACTACCTTTTACTCTCTCTTTCTCTGCCTCTCTGTGATCGTGTCCAGTCAGCCCTGCTCTCTATTCGGGCCTATCTCGACGCTCCTTTTGCTTCTGGCGTTTGAGACGGCGCTGCTCTTGCTTGTACAAGCGTCGCTTCCGTTTCAGCTCGTAATCCCTCAACAGTCGGGCATCAAAGGGTGTAATTTTCATTCGGCCCGATAATGAAGGGCAACGCATACGAAGCCAGAGTGCTAAAATTTTTAAAAATTTTGATTCCATTCTACTCTACTGAATGTCACATTTCAAATTTTGACTGTCAAGTGTTCTCTTTCCCTCTCTCTATTTCTATCTCAATCTTTATCTCTCTTTCTGTCTTTCTGTCTTCCTAGATTTGTTATACTAAAGGCGGTTATACGAAAGGATCTAATACAGACATTGCCATTACCCAGAAGACTTTTAGACTATCTTAACTATAAGCATTGCTACTCCGAACAGGTGGAGAGCGACAGTTCCCATTCGCAGGTGAGTTAATCAGGCGGGGGGCGTTTAGATCGAGAGATCCATGGTGATTTGTTTAATCCTCCTTCCCTTAGATATCCGGCGATGGAACTATGTAATATTGATCAAGCATTTGACGAAGAAGTGAAACGAAAATATAAAAACAAATTAAAACAATTAACGCATAAAACAATTGCAATACTTTTAAGTATAAACGGGAAAAGCTTGTGACAACAATGAAAATCGTAAACGAATGCAACACAAATTATTAACTTAAATAAGTAGTAGAATTTAACAAAATAAAAGCGATAACAAAACCGTTAGATGTTCTATATAAAAGCAAAAAGCAAAAGCAAAAGGCAAAAGCAAAACGTAAAAAGCAAAAATGAAAATACAAAATTCGTAACTCAGTTTATTGATCATTTTTTTGTACTCGGTGCTATACTATAAAATATTAACTAAATATTTAAATGAGAAATGGAAAATGGAAAAAGGAAAATGGAAAATGTAAGCAACAAAATATTATTACATAAATTATAAAATTAATTATTAATTATATTTATAATTACGACATAACGATTATGCGTAGTCAAGTGAACCGCAAAACGAAACGGAAACAGAAACAGAAACGGAAACGGGAAGGGAAACGACATGTATAACAACACTCCACACAGTATCTAACACATTGGCCAAATGTTTTCCAATTTTCCGATTTTCCCGCATCACTTCAAGCAGTAAATGATGTGAGTTTCCTTCTATATAATTTTCTGTTTGCCCTTAGCATTGGTGCTTGTGGCTGTCTGGCTGGCACCAGTAACGACCCAAGCACCACAGCGTTTAATTAAATTCTTTTTAAGAAAAAGCCAACATTTGGTCCACTAAGACACTCACCAACACACAAATACACACACAAAAAACTTTAGAGTTGTTCTTTATAAGAATCTTCTATGTTTGTTGGCTTAGGCTTCAGCGTTCATTAGTTGGAAAGTTTAAAAGTTGAAAATGCTGTTGTCCGTCCTGGAAATGGATGAATTTTTTTTTTTTTTTAATATTTCTAAAGAGTAGAAATAATCCTTGCTGCTGGTGGGTATGTTTGGTGGCAAGAGAAATTCATTAATATTAATACAAACAGATCAATCTCAAGGCCTTTCGGCCCAGGATGTTGTCTTGGTTTTTTTATTTTAGAGCAAAAATTCCAGAGAAACTATTTTGCTTTTATTTGAGAAAATCGTTCTTCTACCTTGGCAGGTTCCATCCACAGATCAAAAATACAAAGCCCAAGCTTAGTTCCTAAATGTGATCTTAATGCTAGATCGATGGTGATATTTTCTAAATCCTAAAGCTAATCCTAGGGCTTTGTGTGGTGAGGAATTATAGTCGAACAAAAATAATTTATTTCGTTGCCATTTGGAAATTTATAACTAAGGAATAGGAATAGATTTCATACTAACATAGATTTCTACCCGATGATGTATTGATTTGAGTTGCCAACTAACCTGTTGCTTTAGAAACTGATTCGCTTTGCTTCAACTAATGATTGTTCGAGGCTAAGCTAGAGATTTTCTTTAGACTTGTAAAGAACATGATGATCCAACTCGAACTAAAATCAAACAAGACAATGAAACAAACAAACAAACACACAGCCAGTCCTTGAGAAATAGAAAAAGAAAAACAAAAATACAAATGGGGGAAATGAGAACCGAAAGAAACGAAAACTTTGTGCGCGAAACGACAATTAATTGTTGAGTTGCGATATATGATATGATATCGATAGATATGTGCAGTATATATTCCTATATAATATATAGGAATATTTATATATGTGTATGTAATGCATGTGTGTATGGATTCTCTTTATGCTTGCCTTTTAGCTGTGATTTTCGATAACAACAAAATGCTACATTCGATGTGACTGTGACTGTGACGAGACGAGGGACAGAGACAGAGACAGACATACGTATGTTATTATTGAGTAATAAGATAAATTGAATTGATATTGTGATGTGTGGAGAGAGACAGACACAAAAAGAGATAGAGAGAGAGAGCAAGGAGTATTGATCAAAAACAAAACAAAAACGAAACTTTTTCTAATGAACGAACGCCTCAATTGATTTGCCCTCGAATATGCTAAGATATTTATTAATAACTGTATAAATTTCATGATCTTGCAACGATTGAGGTTATGTTGTATGCAAATGCGAATGCGAATGCCTTAAGGCTACCACAATACCTATTAAATATGATAATTATCCCACATAATAATAAACAAACAACAATACGTATCTCTAAGTAGTTAAGTTGAAAAACCGAAATACCAAATTATTATTTGATAACTGAACTGTAATGCAACATAACCTCAATTCAAGCAAGCAAACTGTACTCTTTTATGTTATAACCACAATGCATATGTTTCGTAGCACAAATAGTTTAAAAACATCATTTGTTGTGTCAGTTGCTCTGCAAGAGCGACTTGCTGGCGAATCAAAAAAAAAAAAAAAAAAAAAAAAAAGAAAAAAAACCAAACAAAGATGGAAAAAAATGAAAAGAAAGGGAAACACAAAAAACAAACCTTTTTCGAACCTTCCCTTTTCCACCCCCCCGTTGAACCAGCTAGACATAACCAACTCATACAAGATGCTACAGAAGCTCTGATGGTGGGGGGGTTACATCATGGTCTGGTCCTCTGGCTTGTGATATTGGCATTCAAAATGGCAATTGTAAACCCATTGTAATATTAATTATTATGTACTTAAATTAGTTGTATGTACTCGACAAAACATCATAGGAACGTTGCGGAATGGACCGTAGAGTGCGGAGTGAAACGCATGGAATGTGTGAACACACAAACGATGAAACGATGGAAACTGGCCTGTAAAATGAATTTTTTTCCTCTTTTTCTTTTGTTTTTTTTTTTTTTTTGTACATTTTTAACTCTTAATTGTTAACTAATTATTTCCTGTTTTGTATTTGTTGTTATTTATGTTTTAAGACACTTTTTGTTTTTAATTTTATTCTTGAATAAAGTTCATCGTATTTATTTCCCCATCAATGTAAACGGCAACAACACAAATGCTAATGCAGAAATTATTAAGCGAAATTGTCTATTAAAAAATTCAACAAAATGTATGAAGTGAATGAGAGAAGCAAACAGCAAGCAGCAAACGGCAGCTGCTGTAGTTGAATTAGTAGAGGAGGTCAC
Source organism: Collessia kirishimana (assembly GCA_035078785.1). Lineage (NCBI taxonomy): Eukaryota > Metazoa > Arthropoda > Insecta > Diptera > Drosophilidae > Collessia > Collessia kirishimana. The sequence goes on from JAWNPV010000633.1 coordinate 12,593, forward strand.
AGTAAAGGCAATATAAATAATAATGAAAGAAAATTGACATTTTTAATAATAAAAATTAAACAAAATAAAAAAAAAATTACATTTCATTCATTGAATTTGTCAGACAGCTCTCTAGCTCCTATAGTCTCCATATTATATTTTTTACCCTTGTGCTGGCAGGGAAAATCACTTTTCCCTTTGTGGTTCGCTTTGAAATATTTGAAAATAAACGGTTTTAACGGCTTTCGATTCATTCAACTGCTGCAGGTTAAGCTTAACCAACAGTTGACGCTTTTTAACAATTTGTGGCGCCATCTAAGTGTTGTGCAAATACACAAGAGGGCGCCACATATTCGAAAGTCCCAAAATCTTTTTAGGAAATTGTTGAAACTTTTTGTAAACTAAATATCCTTAATTAAATGATTAAAAAATATTTTGATGACACTTGCAAACAGAAAATTAGTTTCTCTTATAAGCAGTAAACTTCACACACCTTCTGCTCTTCATGGTTTATTATAATTTTTAATATATGAAAACGGCTAGAAACGCGAGTCATTAAGGTGGAGAAAGATAAAATAATCGAAAGACTTATCGAAACTGTATTCTGGTGCCGCCATCTACATGTCGGGCTAGCTGTGCTGTTGACTTTGGAGTGTTATGTTGCCTTTAAAATAAAATTTATTTAATATTTTATTTAACATGCATAAAAAAAATATTAATTTTCATATTTAAAATATATATATCAAGCTTCGGTAATATTTGCTCCCTTACTTAACTTCTTAGCTATTCTGTCAGTTGCACTGGATCCTCCAGTTTCAACTGTTCCATCTTTTTTATCAGTTCCTCCAATTGTATGTCAATCATAGATTCCACAACTGCTTCCTGTTTCGTCTCATTGGATTCCTGTTCCATTGGTCCATGCGTCTCTTTTACCTCAGTGTTTCGATCTTCCTGTTCTACAGCCACCGCTTGTTTTATTATTTCCACATGTTCCACAGGTTCATCTTCTATCCTGTCTTTCATGTGATTTATCTCATTTATCTCTATTTTATCTGCCACTATTTTTATATTTTCTGGTAGCTGTGCTTCTTCAACATTTTCCGGTTGCTTTGCTTCTTCCACATTTTCCGGTTGCTTTGCTTCTTCCACATTTTCCCGTTGCTTTGCTTCTTCCACATTTTCCGGTAGCTTTGCTTCTTTAGAATCTTCTATCTGGTTGGTCGTTTCTATCTGTTCTGTTCCATTAAGATCTTCAATTTGTTTCATAAGTTTCTCATGTTCCAGCTGTTTTCCTTCTTCAAATTGTTCCTTTTTGTCAGGTTCAGCCTCTTCGCACGCTGCGGTCTCTTCAGTCTGTTCCACTTTTTCAATATTGTTCAATGCTTGCGTCGGTTCCACTACTGATTCCATTTCCACTACTCCCGGCTGGTTCACCTTTTCCCCAACTGTCAGTAGTTCTGCTTCTTTAACTTCTTTTATCACTGGCATCGCTTTTCCTTCTTCGTCTTTTTCGTCTTCTTTTTGTTCTTCTTTTTGGTCTTTACATTCTTCTTGTTCTTTATGTTCTTTTTCTTCTTCTTGTTTTTCTTCATCTTTTTGTTTTTCATCTTCTTCTTCTATTGTCGTCATCACCTTTTCCTGTTCTATATCTTTAATAATTTCTATTACCTTAGCATCGTGTTGATCGTCATTATTGGTCATCACATTCGTCTGTTCCACATCTTCCATCTGTTTCGGTTGTATTTCATCTGTCGGATTTACCTCCTCCATTTTGGTCACGACTACTGCGTTTTCCACCGTTTCCACATCTTCCAGGTCGTCTAGTAGTGGCATCGCTCTTGCTTCTGATTTTTGTATTACCGGTTCCATTTCATTTACAATTTCCTTCATTTCGACATTTTCCGGGTCTTTATTGCCAGTCAACAGTTTCGTTTGTTCCACTGCATCCACTGTTTTTACCGATTCCATTGGTTCATCTGTTTCTACTGCCTTCACAGCGTTTGCCTGATTCACTTGTTCCTTAGTGTTGATCCCTTTCACCTCGCTGATGACCTCTTTCGCCGTTGACTTTTCCAACTCTTCAAGCTTCCTCATTTCCAGTAAATTCCGCTTGACTAGTTCGTGGGCATTAAGGAGCTTCTTGGCCATCAACTTTTTACAATGCATCAAATGTTCTTCAAGCAGTTTCTCACTCTCGAGTATTGCCAGCTCGGTGGTGCTCCTCTGTCCGTTGCAAAAGCAAGTCTTCGCGTTTTCTATCATTTGCCGTATTTGCTGAGCAAAGCTGTCGATGTCTGCGAACTCGTTGTTCATCAGCTGGCACCGTAGAATCCGCCAGTCAATATGGTGCTCCGGATCGTGCACATAGGCGGCGTTGTTAGCGTGAGTGGCCCAACCGTTGGCGTTTTGAAACACCCAGGTATGCTCCTGGGACTGGAGATTAGTCATCAGTTTGTACAAATGGCCTATATGGGCTTTATTGATAATTTTACTGATGACATCGAAGCATACGTGCCCCAATGGTAGCTTCGAGTGTGGAGCGTTTGTAGCGGCGTTGCCAGTCAACAGCCCTTTGGGATCGTAATTCTTACCAGACTGAATGGATATTAAACTGTTGGTCGGGCTGGCCATGTGATCGTTCTCGTCTCCGAAGGTATCGGTATCAATTTCAAACTCACTGTCGTAGTCGATATTCTTAAGAAGGATGTGGTAAGCTGATTGGAGCATCTGACCCGACTCGTACAACATTGGCGAGACCGTCTTGTAAGCCTCCCACATATCGAACAGTGATTTTAAGTCCTTTTCCACATCCCTAGCTTCCCAATAGAATCCACTCGCCAAGCGTTTCTGGATTGTACTCAAGTCGACGATCTTAAGCATACCCGGCACTGGAAGAGGCTCTAGATTCTTGAAGGGCTTGGCGAATTGCGTGGCCATAAGCATGTTGACAACGTATTTTATGTCTTCTAACAAATTTGTTCTCCTACAGGGTCGAACTGGGATCGGTGGACGTTCTGGTTGCGGTGGTTCTTCAGTCACGGCGGTCTTGACAACTTTGGGACTGTCGTCGGCGACCTTGAGACGCTTATTGGGAGGAGAGGTGCTAGGGACTTCATCTAACAACGGCATATGCATGTTGCGACGTTTCAATCCGTATTCTGGCTCGGATTCATTTTCCACCTTTGCAACAATCGGACTTAATGCTGATGAGGCTGGAAACCGCTCATTGTTGTTTATTCGAGAACTGTGACTGCGATAGGAACGAGTTGGACTGGGTGTTAGAGCAAGGTCTTCCAGCAATGTATTCGAATGCACTGTGTCAGCTTCATCAGCGTCGGAATACAAACAGTCATCACTGTCTCTATTACTAAAGGATGAGGAAGACGACTTAGGACTCCAACTTTCACTCCTAATCGGGCTGGGAGTTAGAGCAAGATCATCAAGTAAATTATTTGGGGTAGCAACTCTGAAACTGAATTTAGGCTGAGAGTCGATATCCATTTTATTCGATAGCTGGTAAGGTGACTGCGGACTAAATGCGCCAGAACTAGCCGGGCTGGGAATTGGTGTTAGGTCATATGGAAAAGTCCCTGAGGCTTCATCATCTGTATTGTCACTGAGTGCCGACGAAGAATCGTCATCCATTTTATTCCAAAACTTGGGATATGATCTCTCGACTGCTGACTCAGTCGGACTGGGAGTACAACTAAGATCATCCCGTAAAGTCTGTAAGGCTTCATCTTCTGTGTCGTCACTAAGTGTCGATAAAGAATCGTCATCCAATTTATTCTTAAATTGCGGTCTCTTGCCCGTCGACTCAGTCGGGCTGGGAGTACGACTAAGATTATACTGAGAAGTCTCTGAGGCTTCATCT
>JAWNPV010000634.1:0-13663 GCA_035078785.1 Collessia kirishimana
ATATATGAAATATGTTTCCGTCAATGTCTATGATGCAAACTTAATTATTACCCCTATGGGTAGATTTTAAATACACGTCTACATTGATTTGTAGTTTATGTTATCTTGGAATTAAATTAGATTAAGCCATATAATACCCAATGATAATTCTGTTTGCCTGATGTATTTCGAATATATTAGGTAAAATATTTGGTAATCTTTTACCCTTTTTTTTTTTAGTACATTTGGTTAGGCATCTAAACGAAAAAACCCTAATTAATAAATAACCCGTTACATATTCACATGATTAAAAGTTTACATGATTGTTCTAAAGAACAATGAGCTCCTATTGTGAACCCAGCTGCCACTATAAGAATTCAGCTTATTGGTTTAAATCCACACTTACTTTCCAGTGGAAAATGTTGATAACTGTGCTAATAATGCTACTTTTGTGGCCACTTACCATAAGTTCGGCCAATATTAAATAGGATCTATGTCGCTAATACAAATTATTTGGACCTAAAAAGCTATTAAAAAACTTTCCATCACTACACCCTTGAAAGTAAGACGGACGAACGGAGTTGTCATTTAGGTTTAGATTCTTGGATAAACCTGTATCTGTTAAAGAAGTTTAACAGATATTTAAGGGATCTCGCCCAATAGTAGTAGTAGTAGAATTTAATCATGCTCCTCTGGATTTGTATGCTCTTGGTCTTAAAGTGGGTAATTTATATAAGAAAATAATGAGTTTTGCATACAAAGTAATTATTTTCCTGTAATTAAAAACATTTAACTGTTTGTACCTCATAAATATTATATTTTCGTAATATTAGTAAAATCACAGTGAAAAATTACTGCACGTTGCTGAATTATAAATATAATTTTGTACCTCCAGAATATGCATTTCAGTTAAACATATAGCAACTAACAATATTATAAAACCACTGTATCGAATAGCTTTAAGAAAATCCCATAATTTGTCGCAGAAAATACTGAGCAGAACACAGTGCAACATGGCGTGCACGTTTACGATGCGCCACATCCAAGCCACGCAAAAGAACCACGAGGATTTAAATACATAATTCTGGCACTGGTATTGGCTATTGTTGACGTCTTCATTCTCTAGCATATTTTGGTAGACAGCTATGTAACGATTCCATGCTGTGGAGCTTAGTAAAAGCTGGCCCGTAAAACTGATTACATTTTTTGCCACTTTACGAGTGGTGGCCTTAATTTTCGGAATCATTGTGGCTGGTTCGGGTGCTTTGGGATCACGTTCACTCATGGGTATTATGGAATATCCTCGCCTGGGCGGATTACTCTTTAAGTAAAAGAATATTCCCAAAAGCAATGCTATACAACCAAGACCATCGCAGAGACCATCAACATAATAGCCTGATGTTCCTATTTCCGATCGCTCTCCACGAATATGCTTTTTTACACGCGCCACATGGCCATCCAAGTCGTCCAAGAAGGTCCGTATCTGAAATAACAACACTCCTAATCGTCTGTAGCCTAAGCTATCGGAGGCCACAAGCTTTCCTGATATACAAGCCACACCCACATGAAAGAAGGATATCATGTTGGCCGTAATAAATGTGGATTTTGAGATTCCAATGACATTGTCAAATGTAGTTGCTAACGATGCAAAAATATAATGATTGGTATGATCTAGCAATATCGCCTTAACAGTTATGTGACACAGTGGATTAATATCACAAGATATCCATGTGTGATCCTCATAGGACGGTTGTTTCTCCAGGGTGGGAAGCTTCGTTGAGCTGCTGACGCTCAAATCGGCTTGCGAATTTAAACCGTATGTAATTGCAGCAGCTGGAGGCGACGACGAAACATTGCTGTGGTAACTTCGATCAATGGCATAATTATGGATTCGTAGATATAGTTCAACATCCATAAACACATAAAATATAATCAACAAAAACAATAATGTTAATAGTATTTTGCTTATTTGTGAACTAGGTCCAATCATCTTGCTACTTTGAGGTAACTATAAATATATAAATTCTTTGTTAAATGTGTTCTTCGTTTCAGGTGATTACTGGAAAAAGATAAGAAAATAAACAAATATTATTGTTGTACGCTAAAGCTTCTTCATTGTTGTATTTATGTGTGCATTAAACCAAACAAGCTGCCTTCAACAAATTCTTTTAACGAGAGCGGCCTCCAATAGAATTAAATACCATTTCTACTATGCAAATATATTATCACTTGTTAGTCAAGTATTTTGATTGTGAATGACGTAGCCTTACACCACATTAATGATGTACACACATACTGATGTGATGTTTAGTTTCACAACGCAACAGAAAAATGTATAGTCGTGTTGATTAGCACAAAATACTAAATCAACATGGCTAATCAGAAATTGCGCACAAAGCTTATATTACAAATTATGATTAAAATGCTCTCATAAGTTTAATTTTAACTCGAAAATAAATTATATGAATAAACATTTGTACAGTTTTAAACCGCTGTTTTTATTATTAATATAAAATTTTTTTGTACATAGTATGTTTATTTAGGACACAATCAAATAGGCAGTAAAAAGAAACCCATCAATCAAATCATTTAATTGTCCCTTATGTATTATACACTTACTACCACTGCCAGGATTTTCCATCACAATTACTTATTATATTAGCACTTTTGCATTTTAATTTCCTTCTTGATTTTATTTTAACATGTACTTTTATTGATATATCATTATTAATTGATAGTTAACAATAGTTATCGATGCTTTCGATAGCACATTGCTCAACCCTACAAAGTATATACGCAGACTTAAATAATGATATTGTTAAACTGTATTTCCGATTTGGTTTTTGTTAAAATTATTAAATTATTAATGAGATTCGTATACTGTCCTACATAGTTGGCTTATAAACTGAATATCTTAAGAAAAACTTAAAAAACTTGTATTAGTTCGTAATGGTTGTCAGCTTTTATAAAAATAGATTTAGTGTACGAAAGTTAAGCATACTTGGATGTTCTTCTACCTAATTATTAGCTGCATACAATGCTAATATTACCAATATAAATTATGAATAATTTAAAAAAAAAATGTAAACATCTAACTATCGCGATATGCTGTATTTATTTATTTGTCCTAGACGAATTCAGTGATTTAGATGATAATAATCGACTGGATATTTTTCATGTTACGGTATTGAAAACATTCATTTAGAAATGTTAAAACAATATTTAAATTTTTATCTGTTGGGCTCCCGCTTTGCACGGACCATATTTACTCAAGCGTCAAGTAGTAATCGTAGCAGGGCTTACGATTACGATGGCAAAACTAAAGTTTCTATATTCAATACTTCTGCCGAGCATGGATTGATGATAACTGGCTACAGTCAATATGGATTTCGGCTCAATAATAATATGGTGTTGCTTGGACCAATTTCTGTATTTCCCAGGTATTATACATATTATTATAAGTACACGGAGGTGGTGAATTATGTAAACAAATACATAAGCATTGTTAATTTCTTAATCTTAGATCGGTGCTTTCATGGAATGTAGATTCATTTGAAGACATAAATGAGAAAAGTCTTAGCCTTTTTCCGACGCTGGAGCCAAAGATAGACGTTCTCGTAATTGGCATAGGTGACCAAAACCCTACGCCTGCATTATCTAAGCGTATCATTGAGTTTATGAAGAAATTCAAAATCAATGTGGAAATATTAAGGACCGAACAGGTATGTTGCATAATTTTACACACGCATATATGATTCTTTTAATAATAATTTCTGTAGGCTTGTGCCACATTTAATTTCCTAAATGCCGAGAACAGGATGGCGGCGTGTGCTCTTATTCCGCCGCTTCATATAACATACAATGAAAATGACGTTCTTCAGACAAAATTAAAGCAGAAGGAACTTTATCAGACTGAATAAAAGTTGATATCAAAATGAAGTGCTTACCAAGTTAATATGTAGTAACCAGTGGTTATTAAATTCAAATATTTATTATTCATAATATATATTTCTATGTTAGGTAAAATCTAAACACATTGTTATATGCACAAATGATACGTCTATTTGCTAATTCAGTCGGCTGTAGCGCCCGGGTAACGTTCTAGAAGCATGGCTACGCCCTGACCACCAGCTGCGCATGCAGCAACCACACCAAGCTTGCCATCTTCGCGAACAAGGCGGTTAGCGGTGTGCATGCAAAGACGTACTCCGGTCGCAGCAAAAGGATGTCCAATTGACAGTGAACCGCCCCAATTATTCCATTTGGACATGTCGGGCGTGCCCACTTTCTCATTTAAACCCATATATGTTTTGCAAAACCAATCAGAGTCCAATGCTTTAAGATTAGCCACAATTTGACCGGCGAAAGCTTCGTGGATTTCCCACGAATCAATGTCTTTCAATGTGAGACCGGCTTTTTTCAGAAGCTTCGGTATAGCATAGGCGGGACTTAGTAGTAATTGGTTTACTGGATCTTGTGATACATAAAGAAAATCACGTAAATAAGCCTTTGGCTTAAGGCCCAGCTGTTTCGCTTTATCTTCAGTCATGATCAGGCAGGCCGAAGCTCCGTCCGTTAAGAACGACGCATTGGCTGCTGTTATGGTTCCATAAGGTTTAACAAAGGCTGGACGCAGCTTTGCTAAATTTTCGGGTGTGGATACGCGAATTCCATTGTCCTTGTCAACAAGTTGCTCAACACCTTGTACTTTGAAGGGCACCAAATCTGTGAAATATCCCTTCTCTTGAGCCTCCTTGGCAAGTGTATGTGATCTCAGAGCATACGCGTCCTGCTCATTGCGTGAGACGTTAAAGGCAGACGCTAAACGGTCTGCAGAGTGTCCCATTGTTTCACCAGACGAAAATTCAGCTACTGCAGGTAACTCGGGGGCTAAAAACCCTGGCCTAAATGTGGATAGTAGGGAAAGACGCTGACCTAGAGTTTTGGCTTTGTTCGCCTTTAACATTAGGGCCCGCATCTTACGTGAGTGTCGGATGGGCACATCGGACATAAATTCAACGCCACCGGCTACAATGACATCAAACGTATTCGTGGCAATTAGACCCATCCCGGTAGTTATGGCCTGCAATATATAAAATACGACTTAAATCAACCATTAGAGGAATATCTTATCGCAATTGTATCGACGCTTACCGCATTTGAACTTATACAAGCCATGGTGACGGTATGAGCAGGTGTCTTATCGCTGAATCCGGCTGCCAATGCTGCCTCCCGGGCGATATTGGAGGTTTTCACTTCTTGAATGACGCTGCCATAAACAATATAGTCAATCAATTCCTTTTCAAGCTGATTCTTTTGTAATAGCGATCTAAATATTGGAATTGGAATAGTTGTCAGTACGTTTAATTCACATTAAAAAAATGTATTTACAGTAGTGAGTGTCGGGCCAATTCGTGAGGCATCAACTTTGAGTACGAAGTGCCAGATGTCAAGAAAGGCGTGCGTACGCCATCCACAAGTACTATATTTAAAGCATTGGTGTTTCGTTTTGGTTGAGGTGCCGGTACGGCAGCAGAAAAAGAACGGCATTCAACTAGCAATGAAAAACCATAAATTAAAAAAAATTTATTTTAATAGTTGATTAAAACTAAGGTTAGGTCTAAAGGCCCAATCGTCGTTGAAAATTAGGTTTTTATAGCAAACTTTCGTACGTCACACAACAATTGACATTTTGGACTTTGGCCCTTAGATGTATTATCTGCTGGAATGCAGCGTAACCCTAAGCAAACTGAGAAGTACCAAAGTTCAACAGATATTTATTGAACAATAAACGTCAAGCTTAGTTTAAAGCATAAATTATAACGTTAAAAGCAAAAACTTGGTTAAAATTTTATTTTATTAGTTTTTTTAATGTATGAATATGTCTCAACGAGCCAAAGTCCAAACTTGCATACGTAAGTACATACATATGTATCTACATTGTACGACACAAACATACAGCATTCATTTTTTGCACATACCTCTTTTTGCAACGCTTAATAGATTTATATAATTGCCTTTACGGCCCAAAAGACGCACATTTTGAAAATTCATTATGTTAAATCTTAATATTGTTCCTCGGCGTTATTATTTATTTCGTACTTCTGCCTTGCTTTTAGTGTTGAGTTATGCCGTTTTAGTGTTTCAAGAATTTGTAGACCTTATTAATAAGAGAATCGAATACTTACAAACAAAGCAACTAGGCAACATTTGTAGAGTTTCATGTAAACATATGAAATGGGCGCTGTATTAAAATATGGGAGACTTTTAAGTAGCTTTAATTGTTTTTTTCATAATTAAATTCTTGATTAACAATAAGGATATAGAAGATAATGAATTAAATTTATTATTTACAAGACTATTAGTTGATAAGTTAACAACAGTTTCTGATTCTAGATAAACTTGAAGTGTACTTGCCTTTTCTCGGATACAGTACGGATATTTTTATATGATGTACAGCTCTTCTTCTCTTATAACTGTACATTACCTTTACACAACCACAATTTACTCTAAGTGTGAAGTGATGTTTTTGTTGCGTAGAACATATTTCTTCCTAATTATGTAAATTATAATATGCTCCGAGATCGCATGTATGTATATTGCGAATGTCTTAGGGTGGTGTTTAAAATATTAATTTTACTCTCAATAAGACTGAATATTCTTGGATTACAACTACTAAAGTGAGGTCTTTGGTCCGTCCAATGTAAGCATACTGTTTAGGCATTTTAAATCAATTTGAAAACCAGGACTAAGTTCAAAAGAAACTAGTGCTATTTTATCTTCGAGGCTTCAAGTGGGACCTTTTATTGTTTCCTATAATAAAATCATAAATAGCAAGCACTATTGTTTCGTGAGTAACAAGCCCTGTTGGTTGATGTCGTTGTGGCGTTTCTTGAACGTACTATGTATTGTACATCAAAGTTTCGATTAAAGAAATATATTTAACAAGGAAATAACTCATGATACCTTATTCAGATCCCTGGCATTCGATCAAATAACGTTGCCCTAGACCAACTATATAATAACGAAGATTGAGTTGTAAATAAAACAAATATTACACAATAATTATTTTGAACACAAATTGTAATAGGTGGCTAAAATATATATTAAATTTCAAAGATATGAACTGTTATAAAATTCAGTTAATACTTACATGCGATTGATTATTACAACGAAGACTTAAATATAAAATAATATAATAATAATAATACTATATAGTATTCACAGAGATAAAAGCAGTACATAATAAAGAAATTTAACATGATCTTGCCGTAACGTAGTGTTCATCATTGAAACACGGCGCCATCTATTGGATGCAAAACAAACACAGTTTACGAACATTGTATCTATTGTAGATGGACGCTGAATGAACCCTACGCAAACGTTCTAATAGGGATGGGAAAACATCGAGGTTAAACATGTTTTTTGACATCAAAAAAATAAATAATAAACAAATAAATAACAAAAATAAAGAGTAATTTCTTAGTATAATAACAACGTTTGGTATGATTCTTAATAATTCTATATAAGTTATTCTTCTTTGAGATCTAGTCGTAAAGAAATTTATTTTTTTTTTCTTTTCTAAAAATAATCTTAAACTTTCAGTTTTTGGCTTCAGCCCTAAACGCTTTTCATTATCAACTTCTTTAGCTTTATTTAAGGCAAGTCCAATCAGCAGAGGTAGAATGATTGGACTCTTGTTTACTTGATAGGTGATTTATTATTGCTTTGGAGCCTTAACATGTTGTATAACATCGATAATCATTAAATCGGTCTGACCAAATTTTTATTTTAAATAAGTCTATTTATTTAGTACATATATTTTGAAGAGATTTTTTTAGTAATTTAATAGCAACAGGGAGATTATTAATGTAGACTATACTCTATTCAAATTGCTTTAATTAAAAAAAAAACACGTAGCCTGGATTATTGTAGTTACGAAGCCTATTTAATAAAAGCCTAATTACGTAGAGTCCCATATAGCTAGAAGTCACCAGAATGAAATAAAATGTGCTTTCTTCATTTATTCAACTTAACGAGTTAATTCATGTCATGCTAAAGTTTTTTTTCGAGATATGGGATTCCCGCCGTTACAATTTTGTGTCTTAATCTTTATAGATAATTGCGTTTTGATTTTGAATATATAAGTAAAAAATTTGAATAAAAAAATAGTATATGTAATTGTATAGATATTTTTTGAAACAAACAAACAAAGTAAAGAACGGCTTTGCTGATCGAAAGCAATAGTCTTACAAAGAAGCTTGCTTTACATGACCACGCATTTTTCTTCTTGCTAGCTTTCATTGTACAGCAACTACGAATCCGACTGTTAAACAAGACGAAAAGCTGAACTTAGTTTTGACAAAGAAATTACTGCTCTTTTGGGCCTAATTACCAATATAAAACTGCAAACTGAATATCCATCATTTGGTTTGATTTGGATAAAAACAAGTTTTTATACTGGAAGTTTCACTTTTATACTTATATACTGGAAGATTCACTTTAAAAATACAATTAGTTATATTTGACATTATATATGACTTTTATATATGTATATTTGTAAAATAAACTTGTGATCTTATTGCATTATTTATAACAAAATAATAGCTGTACCAATTTTTATGATTTGGGTGTTTTTCGATTTAACTTTATCCGGAATAGGATAATTGTCATCAGTTGTACAACGTGTCTCTATAAACAAAAAACAACACATATTCCTAAGTTGTAGCAGTACAACGTTTTGAGTAGAGTTTACTGTTTAAACGTACATTATTATATCAATTTTTTATTTTATCCTCAACAACAACCACAAATTATTAGTTAAAAATAACGTAAGTTTGTATAGGATTAAGTTGATTAGAATTTTTCTTTTCTTAGCATTTGCATTTCTATTTATGTTGCTTATTAATAAATTATTTAAAAATTCCTTTAAAAACAAAATAAAATTCTTGTATTTGAAGGAAAGCAGGGACTGGGTGTCAGCTTGTATATAATTTTGCTTACGGCTAGAAATAGAAGTCATTTTAAATTAAGTAAATTCGTTAGGCTTCAACTTTAGATGTTCAAGGACACGTCTAATTGCTTGCATTTATGTGAAAGGGTAGACGTTAAAGATAGCAGAGTGTTTGCATTGTAAACAAATCCCATAAACCAATAATCGACGCTCATTCAGGATCAAGGCCATTAGAGAAATCTTTTCCACTTCTCTGCTGCTTTTGTTCCTAACAACCAGCAATTTGCATACACATGGACATCTACATAACGTGTTGTTTCATTGATTTGAAAAAGAAAAGAGTTGCGAGCGTTGGTCTCTGTTTACATGCTAAGGCTGTAACACATTATACATACATATGTACATTTAAATATGTGTTATATAACTATATTCCGCAACACCGTTAACATATGTACATATATGTATGTGTGCCAAAAAAAGTCCTGATCCTAAGATATTAAAATTGATTAATTTACAGATTGAATATTACAGAAAAATTGATTTCTCGCCTATACCAAGTAAATAAGTAAATAACTTATTTGCAACAAATTTTTATAGATTATAAATTTGGCTTACATATTTCATATAAAATATACAATATTGTTAAAGCTAAATGAGAAGATAATAATATACTATATAGCTGTTGTGCAGTGTTAATATTCATTGCTATAAAGTTATTAATATACTATTCAATTTTTCTCAGTGTAGGTTTATTAGGCAAAATACATTTGAAGAGCAAAAAGGTTGGATGAAATTACTATACTCTGACTAAGGCTCCCTCAGGTTGCTCATTTTGTTGCTTTGTGAACGCACACAACATCACTTAACATAACATAATATGTTGTTCGCGAGCAGCAATACTTAATTCTTCCTATTTGGTCTTTCTTTGTTTCTTTGAAAATGTATAACTAATAATTAAGTTTTTGCATTGGATTGATTGGATGAATTAAAAGTGTAAAATAGGTATATAAATTATAGTTGAGAGAAGTCAAAGTCACTTTGTAATTGTCGCATACTCTAGTAAAAGATACATTTTGAATAAATTTTTTTATTAATAGAAATCTTAAGAATAAAAAAAAAAGTTCATGGTAGGAAGCGTTTTTCTGCAATTTTTGGTAACCTATTAAACATATGTATATACTAAATTTAAAAGTTTTATTAAGTATAAAATATATAGCCATATCGTTATGTATCCACATAGGTAAATGCCTCAATGATGTTCATAAAAATCAACAACGTGTTTAACGAGAAAATGTTTATCAAGCGTAGGTCAAAAAAACTTAATATTATACATATATATATATATATCTTTTAATTTTGAAAAAATTTATTTAAAACTTTTACAGAACACTATATTTTGTATAAAAGAGAGGTTCAAAAATTGGGCTCACGTACGGTTTAGATTTTTTGACTGTGTCGTTTAAATTTTTCATAATTGGTTTTTTCTTTATCAATATTATTAAACGTTATAATATTCATTAATATTTTTATTTAGTTTATTCATTGAAGAAAAGGCTTAAAAAAGCAATGGAAACGGAACTTTTGCACATTTTTAGCAAAAATGTATTCGTCTATTGAATAAAGACCTTTTTTAAATTAGGACATTGCATATGACAAGCAAGAAAGTATCATAAAATTCCGTAAGCCATTACCTAATATTGATGATATATATAATATTCATTCATAGGTACATATATTGACAAGAACTTCAGATAAATTAATATTTTATATGTGTAGATATCGGTTTCATATTTCCAAAACGCTATATATTTTAAAAAGCTTTTTTAAATGGCATTAGGAAATTAAAAGTGTCTTTAATGCAAAGTAACAGAACGTCTTTTCTCAATTTGAGCCTACAATTCTACAAATGTTGCTAGCTATCGCTTGCAGTGTTCACTTAACTGACAAAAGTCTCCAGTCTCCACAAAATTCCGTTTGTATGACTAACATAAGGAAAAGATCATTGGTCATTATCATTACCATTCATATAGAAGGTAGACGTTAAGAGCGCGCCCGCGTAAACGTGAACTGAAAGTACAAAGCACTCGTTATACGAAACACATTCACATACTCTCAGAGAGAGAGAGAGAGACAGAGAGGAATAGTAAGCGCAAGATCGCTCAACGGAAAAAAGTTTTACCAATCAAGTTTTTTATTTCGCAATATGTATTATAACAAAACTTCAACCTAGTTAAAAGTTGATGTTGTGTGGACTTTTTGTGAGTGCGCAGTGCCATATACACGTCTGTATTGGTAATTGAGTCGGTTGTTTGTTTCTTTCGTTCGAAGTGAATTGGAACAGCAGCAAAGCCACAAAAGCAAAAGCTAATGGAACTGTGAACTGTACGTCCGTTGTTGTTTTCGTGTGTGGTTGTATGCAAACACAAAATTCAAAATAAATATATTTATCTAAAGTACACAAAATTAAAGAAATTTTTGTGCAAAATTCCAAAAAACACAGCATGTAAAAGTTTTTAAAACTTCAATTTATTTTCTTAGCTTCATCACCTAGTAAAATAAAACATAAACTGTAAACAGTTGTCAAGACGAAAAGAGTACGTGGAAAATGAAATTAAAAAAAATGAATTAAATATCCAAATACCAGATTAGTATAATTAATAATTGAAGAAAAGAACTTGAAACGATTGTACAAATATATACTTATGCTTACATTAAGCTAACGAACGGTAATAACATATTAATATAAAAAAAAAACAGTGAAAGTGGAAAGTATTACTTCAGTTTACGATCGTATAAATACATACATACATGTATACACACCTAGGTACGTTCAAGTCAATGTATAGATAATCTATAGGAAGATCTTTTCAACATCGGTGAAAGGGAATAATTGCTGCAAGATTTAATGAAAGAGGTAAGACTTAATAAAAAAGTAAATGTTAATAATGTGAATGTGTGCTTCCATGCGCAAGTATAAATATACATTTATAAGGCTTAATAAGCAAGCCAAGGTCAAATACTAACTAAATTGTTTTTAAGAAAACCAAACCATTGCGTACCGTAGCATTTTAGATTTAAAAGCACACTGCTACTAACAATAATAACAAATAACTACAACCTCATCAAAATGTAACCAAGACCAAGCTTAAAATTCCAAGTTCCAGCCAACATCAGGTTAGCTTTCTGTATGTTTAAGTTTGTCTATGTAGGTATAAACGAATGTCTTATTCGTCGTGATCATCATTAAAAGCAACCGAAAAAACAACAAAAACATGGCAAGAGCAGTAATAACGCAAGCGCGCCCAACAAAGCAACAGCAAAAGACAAGAAAGGCTTAGTGACCTTCATAGCGGGCTTATATACATACATTAAGTATATTTATGAGTATGCGTGCTTGTTTCTGTGTAGCAACTTTGTGTCGTATATACATACGTATATATGGTTGTTGCTTTTTCTCTTTCATTTATTGCGCAGACATACATATGTATATGCCATTGAAGTATCTATACATGTATACATGTAGGTACATACATACATTAATGATTATATATTTGTTAATTTGTTTCGTAAACATCAGTAGCAGGCAATATTCCAGCAGCTTTGTATGTATTTATATAATGAAAGTTACAATAACAAGTATAGCCATGCGTACATACTTGTATAAATATGTATGATTTAACTTTCCAATAAAAGTGAAGGTAAAAACATAAACTTGTATATTTTCTTATACGTGTGTATATGTATATACATACGTAGTTGCCGCCAACTTGCTGACGATAACAATGAATAAATATTCAGCAAAAAATAGAGTTTTTAACTTTGGTAGTGCAGATGGCACATTGTGCATATACTTGAACACATATGTACATACATATTAATGCCGTTAACAACTTATTCTATCTTAATATGCAATATACATATGCAAAGGTATGTTTGTATTAACATTTATATTACGTGTCTTAAAAACTACAAATATGTTTAAATGTAATTATTTTTACAAGTAATTACAATATACACGAACATGCCACAATAATCTCACATACATTAGACTTATGTGCTTGCTCCATAATCGTGATATATGTATGTACATATTTTAAGAAAAAAAAAAAAACAATTTTATTAAATATACTTTAATACATTGACGACGAATTATCTGTAACAGTGTTAGAACCAAAAAATTAAAAATAATTAAATACTTTACCAAAATCGATTGTATGCCAGCAGTTGTAGATATAAAATCGACATAGCGGCATAAAAAAGTTTAAAGACTTTCTGTGCTGTGCCATTTTTAAAGCATTATAAACCAATTTATATAATAAATTTTTATAATAAAACATTTATATATAGATAAATATAAATAAGGAAATAAATATATATAAATAATTTGCAAGGTAGGCTAAAGTAGGAAATAAACCTGTAAGAGCTTTTATATTAGAAGGTGCTAATATATTTAATATATATATATATATATATATATATATATATAATAATAATTCATAATTCACACTATACCAATTCAGCCAAAGTGCATTTATATATATATTCTGATCTATTTTGTATTATTTCCAAAAGCTGTTGGTTTCATATCTTCGGTGTACATCGTTTATAAATGGCATTTTGTTAACACATTTTACCTACAGCCTTCTTGCTTTGGAACACTTTTTTTTTTAAACTGGTGGCGGTTAAACAAGAAAGACTTTATGACGGCTTCATCATCCATAAAATATATTG
>JAWNPV010000635.1:0-16427 GCA_035078785.1 Collessia kirishimana
GACTTAAGAAACTGGAAAAATGTGTTGGGTAGACTGCTTTTTAGTTTTTGTTGAAGTCCTAAATGCCACACTCTATCAAAAGCCTTCTTAATGTCCAGCATAACAGCACTACAATACAACTTCTCCTCAAACGCTTTACTGATTCCATCCACAATCCGATGACATTGCCTTGGAGTCCCGTGGGACCGCCTGAAGCCAAACTGGCAATCAGGGATCAGATTTGCATCCTCCACAATAAGTAATAGTCTGCGCAAAAAGATTCTTTCAAGTATTTTCGAAATTATAGACAGCAAACTAATCGGACGATATGAAGAAGGACTACTTTTAGGTTGGCTAGGCTTTGGAATTAAAATAATTTCCGCTTTTTTCCATGACTGGGGAAAATGTCCAATTTTCAGGCATTTATTAAATATATTGACCAAAAGAAGAGTGCAGGAAGGCGGAAGCATCTTAACAGAAATTGCATCAATAGTATCAAGTTCTGGAGATTTGCTTACTTTATTGCAGGCAAATTCCTGCTCAACTTCATCCGCAGAAACTGGTGCAATTGGCTGACCAAGACTGCTAGGCGAGTTAAGGGCTCTAAGAGTTTCAGCTTCCTCATCACCAGTACAGCGCTGAAATGACATAAAAAATTAGGAAAGATGATCAGCAAAGGCGTCAAAATTATGTTTTGCCTTAATATTTAGTAATGTTATTTCCTTTCTTCCGTTCTACAGAGGCATCTACAAAGTCTATATTAATGACAAGCATATAAGCACTTACACTCATACCGGATTATTCGGAGAACTGGCGCTGCTGTACAATATGCCAAGGTAAATATACAAACAATCGTGCAGACGCAAACATACAGATCGATGTTAATGGCACTCTGGCATATTATTGATTTTGCAAATTAGAGCGGCCACCGTGCAGGCGGAAACAACTGGCCTACTCTGGGCCATGGATAGGCAAACGTTCCGACGCATTCTGCTTAAGTCAGCGTTCAAGAAGCGAAAAATGTACGAGGAGCTTTTGAACAGTGTTCCCATGCTTAAGGCCCTGCAGGTGAGATGCCTCTCCTCTGGTAACAGTTCTGCGGGTTGAGGGTTGAACTCAAAATTTTGTTTTATCAAATAGAATTACGAACGCATGAATTTGGCAGATGCATTGGTTTCCAAAAGCTATGAGATTAACGAACGTATCATTAAACAAGGTAAACATATCAATAAGACTCCACTGATAGGCAGATGCCCCTCAAATTTACTTTTTCGTTTCCTTTCTAAATTAATTGATTCCCATTCGTATAGGGGATGCTGCTGATGGTATGTACTTTATTGAGGAGGGCACTGTTTCTGTGCGCATGAATCAGGACGATACTGAAATTGAAATTTCGCAACTGGGCAAGGGCCAGTACTTTGGTGAGCTGGCTCTGGTGACACATCGACCACGTGCCGCTTCCGTTTATGCCACGGCTGGGCCTGTTAAACTGGCATGTAAGTCGCCAACAACTGGGCCTAACATACACTAGCACTTAGTTACTTTGCTTTAACACAACATTTAATTGTTTTGTTTATTGTTTGTTTATGTACTTGCCTTGCCATGGCGTTCTTTGTGTCGTATTTGTATTTGTATGTGTTGATTATGTGTACGTGTTCGTCTACGGGAATGCGTATTCTACATGCATCTGTGCGTGGGTGTGTGTGGTTGCTTAGATCTAGACGTAGTTTGCTCTGAGCGCCATCTCGGTAGATGCACTCACCTGCTTCTGCGTGGCATTCGCGAGTACCGGTATCTAGAGTTTGAGCTGCGTGCATATTTCGATGGTCTACGCCTCTAGTTCCAGTCTTCAGCTTGACAACAACTTACATCCATAGCCCCATCACATATGTACCATGTGTATCATTTTATTCCCCAGTCCTTAATACGGAGGCCTTTGAACGCATTTTGGGCTTTCTCACTGACGTACTCAAGCGAAACATTGTGATGTATGAGCAAATGTTTACGGACATGGCCCGTCGTAATACAACCCTTTGAGTAATAAGCCATCCCAGAAATCAAGTCCAACGAAAAGAATTTCCTCTCATTTCAATTCGATAAAAATTTAAAATTTTATTTATGTATATATGTATATGTATGTTTAGCTTGAGTCATAATGAAAAATGTGAAATCATTAACAAATTGTCAAGTTTAATAAAGAAGCGTTTCATTTCGCATGCATAATACAAATACATGCATGAATATTACACATACGTCAACGATAAAAGTCTGAAACAGATGCAGACCCTTTTAACGTCCACACACACATGCACTCACGAACACACATATAAGCCCTCGCACTCCACAGCAAAATAGAAAAAAAATAAAAAAATAATTTTCCAATTGGTAAGCGCATTCATTCATGCCTGCTTACTTATACATACATTTATGTATGTATTTATATGTATGTATATATATACATACATTTATGTATGTATTTATATGTATGTATATATATATAAGGGTGCATATGAATGTGGCTTAAAGCTCGGCTTCGGCTATGGATGGCTAAGAGTGGTGGCATTGGAAATTGCGTAGAAAGTGCAAAGTAGTCAGTTAAGTTATTTTACAATTATTACAAAGGTGTTAGGTTCGCTATAATTTTGCATATCCTTCTCTCTGTGCATGATTTATGTTTGTGCTTTGTATATGAAATATATTCATGCTTATCGTTATTCCTATGCACAGTCCTTGATGTGAGAGCATTTGAACGCTTGCTTGGACCCTGTATGGACATCATTAAGCGCAACATTGACGATTACGAATCGCAACTGGTAAAGATATTTGGCAGCAAAAATAATATCACCGATACACGATAAGAAGTCTGAATTATCAACAACAAAAGCAACTACAACAACAGCCAGCAGCAGCTATTACAGCAATAATATTATATATCAACATATAACTATTTCATAGGCGCATTTCTGATTTTCACATGCTTGATTAAAGTAAAAGAAAAAGCCGAACCAGTACCGACAAGGACGCAACAGACATCAGCTAACTTAAATCAAATTTCAAAATATATATTTTAAGCAAATTACACACACACAATCAGTCACACACGACACACAAGCCTATGTCTGTAACTATCTGTTGGATGTTTAACGGTAATGACAACAACCACAAGAGCAACACACACACACAATTAACAAACAAAAGAATTGTATGTATGTATGTATTATTAGCAATTGTAATTTAAAATATCTAAATGAGGAAAGAAAGAGCGCGCACACACATACACACACGTACCCAGAATTAAATAATTCACACATATGTTTATATATAAATCCTAAAAAAACAAACAAAGAATGTTAAAATTATTTACCTTTAGTTTTAATTTTTTTGTTATTTAATTAGTTTATTATCATTTGATTTCTATATAATTAGCCCAATACCCTGATGTGTGAACATCAGATAACAGTATAATCCCCCCACAAGCAAAAACATAACAATGAAGAACACAAATATCGCAATTATATGTACGGCTAGGTACGGCAACGGAAATATCAAGCAAATAAAACACATCAGACCCAGAGTTTATATCTACTGTTCTTATACACACATATATAAAATAAAACAAAACAAAAACATACAAAACAAGTAATTTAAACATATGTACGACATAAACAATTCTAATTTATTTATAAAATAAAATAATATAACACATCAATGTGCTAGTCTAGGAACGTAAGGACTTCTTACAAAAGGCAACAAATAAACAAAAAAAACTGCAACAAATTAAAAACAAAAAAAAGAAACAATAAATATGAAAACAAGAAAATTTCTTGGGTTCATCGAAGCTTTAAAACCTTTGCAGAAAAGAAAACTCTAAATTATTATTATTATTCCAATAAGACGATAGAACAGTAACCAGAGTTCAGATCAAGTTAGTCATAACTTATAGGACTTGCATACTATTTATATGACACACCAATAAACATATGGATTAAAAGTATTTAAACTTTACATTTTTAGAAGATGCTATATATATATATAAATATGTTTTTCATAAGGTTATATTTATTTGGTTTATTACCTAATGGCAGATCCACATAGACCAGGTTGGTCCTAAGTTATGATAAATATCTGTTCAAAGCTCGGAAATAGATAAATATATAATGGATTTATATGCTTCCTTCAGTTTTATTGCGTACTTGGCCGTCTTCTATTGCATAAAGAATTCAGCAAGTAAACAATATTGAAATGATCCGCTATTTTTTTTAGCTCCATTATAAGGCCGTGTTTTTTCGTTTAATGAACCGTTATGTCCGGGTATACCTAAATTCCTGTCTTTAGGCAATAACTAGTTCTTCTAGAAATGCTTGTTTAACAGCATTCATTTACAGCAATCATTAAATTTCCATAGGTATCTGCAATATCTCGTTGCATTAAATATCCTGATGACTAGAAAGTATAAACGTATTGTCTTAGCGATATCTAAAATGGCAATGCCTATAAAGCATTCAAATGTTATCAATATAATATCGTTTAAATGAATTCCGCGCCTTCGCGTATTGGATTTAAGACGGCCTTGAATTGTACTATTTTCTTCTTATACCAAACAAGAAACTTATTGATATTCTCTGCAATGGGATATTTAAAATTATATTCTTAATCTTAAATATAACAATGGAGAGATATTTCTCTCAGGGGTATTACCTACCCCACCCCTTTGATCCCTTAGACAACCGTATGTTGGGTTTTTGAACTAGTATAGCACGTCCGCTACGATAGATTTGAGCACATTTTTTCAGTTTTCACGTTTTACGTGGCAATAATTAAGCTGAAGCTACCCATTGTATAAAAAAATCTGAAAGACACACAGAGATTGACTAAGGTAAAGAACACAATCACTATGTTGCATGGGATCAACTTAGGAAACATTGAGGCACACGCACAAGAATAAACTATACAAATTTAGCGAAAGGCAAGAAATTTATCGGGCAGAGCCAGAGAAATACACTGCACCTAGAAAAATGTAGTAACTGCTAGTAACTTTTATATACCTATAGTTATTATTTTCTCTACATTTGTACTTATAATTACGAATTACTCAAGCAAGTACTTGGCTGCGTCAAACTCATGTTGAGAGGGGTATATTTTTTACACGGCAAAGAAAAAAAGCAATATCAGAGACCCAACCTGGGTATCTGCAGTACTTAGAATAGCTTTGAGTTATCATTTGCCGTTTTAAATAATCACTGACTATTTAGGTAAGAAGCGTAGTCGTTAATTGGTTAATTGATTAAAGATTTGGTTTATTGGTTTTCACATGCCATCCCAACTTTCTTCTATGGCACAACACACAAATGTACCATTTATAACTAAATGAGCTTAACTTAAACCCAAAACGAACAACTCCAGTATTTTATAAATGTAAAACTCTATTTGTTCGCAATGGGCGCTAATCTAAGGCAAATACTGCAATTAAGTCAGTTCGTTAACTATATCATTGTATTGTAGTTATTTATGTAAAATAAAGTGCATATAAGCAATTTAACTGGCATACCAACAGTCGAGAGGTGTTCAGAAAACTATTACGACCATATACAAAAAATCTGAAAATATCAAGATTATCAGAAATGTAGAAGTGCGGAAAAAAACAACCCTGTTAGTTAAGGCACATAATAAGTAAAACACAAAAAAAAAAAATAAAAACAACACAAAAAAATAAAACAACACAAAAAATTAATTATATAAATATGTATGTCCTACAATTAATTCTAATTGGTGTCTAGTCTATGTTCAAGACTTTAAATATAACAATTCTTGAGAAATAACTCACAAAAAGAAAAAAATGCATACATACATACATACATATGTATACATATATCAGTGGAAGAGCAAAAAAAAATCCAACATAAGAAGGGAAGGCGACATGCATGAGCCGCCCATAAAAAGAAAATACTTGTAATGGAAATTATAAAGCGAACCTTATTATATAAGATGCTGAAAATGCTGGACATTTTCTTCCAAATGCCAACAACACGCACACACATAAACACACACACGCCATACAGACAGCGCCAATTGCCATAAATGCATGTAAGCAAATGTTAACTAAAAATAAAAATCAAGCGAAACAAAGCTCAAGCACATCGTTCAAATGTATGAGACAAAACAAAAAAAAAATATATATCAATTAAATAAAATTCAAATTAAACAATGCTCTTAAGCAACCTATCCATATTTTAATTGTTGTGTTGTAATTATGCATAAAGCGTATTAAATTATGTATGTGTAACAATATATAACAAGAAATAAATTAAATTTTATGTATGTATTTAAATGTGCGATTATCGTTGCAGACTTCAGTTTCAGACACTGCAAAACCAAACTCATTTAAAAAAAATAATTCGAAAATGAACAATTGGCATTGCAAGCAAGAGCTAATCAGTCAAAGCGTCCAAAAAACCACTTATGTATAGTATTTATTTAAAATACCCAACTATTTTGCAATACCGTCAGATTGAACAAGGAAACAGCTATTTGCAACCGAAGCTGCCGTTATACTGTATCTGATGTGATGCGTAAAGAGTACCTATTTCATTTTTGTTTTTATTTCGTCAGTTATTCTGTGCAGCAGCCCAAAACATCATCAGAAAAATATAACAGCAAGCAACTACAGTAAAAAAAAAAAGTAAAAAATAAACCATTTGTTACCTAGTGCTATGAATGTAAATGTATATTCCATCTTGTCATGGCCATTTTAGTTCTTTACAAGAAACAGCGATAAGCACATACGATACGATATTTGGTAAATGGCAACAAAATTCATTACAACTTAAAAACAAAGAAACAAATGAATAAAAGTTTAATAAAAGCGATAAAAATAACGAACACACGTTGTTGTTGTTTTTGTTTTTTCATATATGTTTTTTATATATATATATATTTTACTTCGAATAAAAAGGGTAGTCAACGTTAAGGTTTTTACAAATGTCTAAGATTTATGTGCTTGCTTATTCTTACTATAAACAACAAAATTTTAAGATCTACGTAGCCATCTTTGGCGTCAGCAATAGTGTTCGGTCTCAGTTTTCTTCGGATTTTATCTTTTATTCATTAAAAAAAATTTCATTTACTGATTTAAAAATAATTTATTACAGTGAACATTGAAAAACGTAAGCCTCCCTAGTATGCGAATACTTTATTTTCTTATAAACTACTACAACTATGAAATTTCGAAAACCTGAAAATATTTTTATTTGATTAATTTAATAATTAAAAATGCACTAGTGCACAGTTTTGGTAAAATATATATTCAATTCAAGCACATTACCGACGTTAACATTCACTTGACTACTATACATAAAAAAAAAAAAAACAAATTTTTCAGAAAACTAAGTAAAACCAAACAGAGTTAGAAGTAGTTTTATGTTCAAATACATGAAACATTTTTTATCCCAGCCAATACCGATACTAATACTTATGCTTTTTAATGTG
This sequence comes from Collessia kirishimana, assembly GCA_035078785.1. Classification (NCBI taxonomy): domain Eukaryota; kingdom Metazoa; phylum Arthropoda; class Insecta; order Diptera; family Drosophilidae; genus Collessia; species Collessia kirishimana. The sequence goes on from JAWNPV010000635.1 coordinate 7,465, forward strand.
TTCCATATAAAAATTGATTGAATGATTGTTCTATTGACCTACATATGCCAACTTCCATAAAATTAATCAAACACATTTGAAACAGTTGCAGACCCAGATAGCTATGATTTAGGTGGCAGAAAACCGGACAAGGGTGATTACCGGCTGCGAATAATAAATAAATTTTAATTCTTACTTCAGACACTAGATACATTTTTAAAACCCACTCTAAGGATCTTTCAATTAAGAATTTTTGTTTATTATTCAATTAGTTTCCGAATTTAGGCTCAACATAATAAAAGCAAGAGTTTTGAGTAAAGTATATTACTTCCCATTATGCTTTCTGGATTTTTTGTACTTCTTATAAGACAACCTAACACCCCAAAACAAGCTTACAAAGACTTTGTTGACGATCTTCCACCAAATAACTAGTTCGTGTATAGGTATCTCTGAATTTATCAATTTTTATTCACTTAAAAACGTAGCTCCAAATACACTTATAATTTTACAGTGTGTATAATATAGGTATGTATTTATCTTTATATGTACGCGTGTGTATGTGTATCGTTTATAGTTGTATATAGAAACTCATTAATCGGATCCACACTACCGACAATGCAAAAATGATAAGTGAGGGCGTTCATAGGTCGCCAATAATGTAGATGCTAAAATTGGGTAGGGTAAGACACATCAAACCCAGCTGGATTAGAATTACAATGTGCGATGTAAACGATCTGATTTTTGTTGTTATTGGTTAGCTCCTGCGGGATAATTTTCTTTTATATGGTATAATCCTTATTGTGCAGGTTGTTATTGATTGTAATAGATGGTATTGTTGGTTTTCGGATTGAAATTGTGGAAAATTCATTTAAAAAGTTGTGTGCTGTGGTTTAAATTAAAAATCTAACTGTAGAGGTCATCATCGCCGTTGTCGGCTGGCGAGTTTACTGGCATGTTGTTGCCAGATCCTGAGGTGTTGCCGGCATTGCCGGGGAATCTAAAGGTAAAAAAAGACAAATAATAAAAAAATTTTTGTATCTTTAAATAGTTGTAATAAGCTTACCTAAAATTCTGACCAAATCCACGCGACTGCTGTAAGGTCTGAGCAAACATTTCGTATTTTCTAATATCATTGTCCGACACAGATCGACGAGCAAATTTCATAGCCTCCTCAAAATGGGCACGCGTAATCTCCGGCACTGGATCATCTTCATCCATCTAGAAAAAAAAATTAAATTAGAGTTTTGCGTGAAGTTTTGGGATCATTTAGCTTACGTCCATAGCAGAGTTTTGGTTCTCAGCACGTTCTTTCTCGCGACGAATCTCCGCTTCGATGGCCTGGCGAATAGCCAATTTGCAGGCTCGCTGACAGATCTCGGTCAAATCGGCACCCGAAAAGCCTTGTGTCACCTTCGCAATATACGTGAGATCCACCTCCTTGGCTAGCGGCGACTTGCGCAAATTGGCCTTTAAGATAGCTTCACGCGACTTGTCATCAGGCAATGGAATATAAATGAGTTGATCCAGACGACCGGGACGCAATATGGCCGGATCAATGATATCGGGACGATTGGTAGCTCCAATAATAAATACATTCTTTTTTGCGCCCATACCATCCATTTCGGTAAGGATCTGATTAATAACACGATCAGCAGCACCGCCAGCATCACCAACATTGCCGCCACGTGCCTTGGCAATAGAGTCCAGCTCATCAAAAAAGAGCACGCAAGGAGCGGCCGAGCGAGCTTTATCGAAAATGTCGCGAACATTTGCTTCAGATTCACCAAACCACATTGTCAATAACTCTGGTCCCTTAACAGAGATAAAATTTGCCTGACATTCGTTAGCAATGGCCTTGGCTAGAAGTGTTTTACCGCAACCAGGCGGCCCATAGAACAGGACACCGCGACTGGGCTGCATGCCAAATTTAAGAAACTTATCGGGATGCTCGACTGGATACTGCACCAACTCCTGAAGCTCTTTTTTGACACTTTCCAGACCTCCAATGTCCGACCAAGTGGTATTGGGCACCTCCACTACAGTTTCGCGCAGAGCTGACGGACTGGATTTGGTCATTGCGTAACGGAAATTCTCCATGGTAACGGCCAATGATGCAAGCACCTCAGCATCGATTTTATCATCTTCCAAATCGATCAAATCCATTTTCTCACGAATTTGCTGCAGAGCAGCCTCCGAGCACAGCGATGCTAAATCAGCTCCCACATGGCCATGGGTCTCTGCCGCAATCTGCTCCAGATCAACATCCTCGTGCAGTTTCATGTTCTTAGTATGAATGCGCAACACCTCTAAACGACCGGTGGCATCTGGAATGCCAATGTCAATTTCACGATCGAAACGGCCAAAACGACGCAGGGCCGGGTCAATTGAATTGGGTCTATTAGTGGCCGCCATAACAATTAGATGCGAGCTTTTCTTCATGCCGTCCATCAGAGTCAGCAACTGTGAGACAATGCGACGCTCCACTTCACCGTGTGTCTTGTCACGCTTGGGTGCAATGGCGTCAATCTCATCAATGAAGATGATAGCTGGAGAGTTCTTTTCGGCTTCTTCGAACGCCTTACGTAAGTTCGATTCCGACTCACCTGCCAATTTCGACATAATTTCAGGGCCATTGATCAAAAAGAAAAAGGCCCCTGTCTCATTGGCTACAGCACGAGCTATCAGGGTTTTGCCCGTGCCTGGAGGACCGTACATAAGAATACCACGTGGTGGCTTTACACCGATCGCCTTAAAAAGGGACGGATGACGCAGCGGCAATTCAACCATTTCCTTAATTTGAGCCAATTGCTTACGACAACCACCAATGTCGTCATACCCAACTGCATTAAGGGACTCTTCTTCTTCTTCACGCTTAATTGGATCACCGTCGCAAAAAATTACAGTCTCTGGAGCTACAATGCAATAGGGTTCCGGATCGGTTAGCACCACTTTAAACTCAATAGGGCGCATGGCAGCCCGCACAATAAAATGATCACCCATATGAATGGGTCGGTAGGCTTCAAGGAAATAGGGCTTTAGATAGATTTCAAAGAGGTTGCCAGTAACGCCATCGGTAGTGTCGTCAATGGGCAAAATACGAACACGTTTGCCATACTTTACATCCGGGCAAGATTGCACAGAAACCACATCCGACAAATGAACGCACAAATTGTTCCGTACCACGCGATTCATACGAATCTTCTCATCAGGGCATGTGTCGTCAGACAAAACGATACAGACAGTCTCCTTACGACGCTTCCCTTTCAATATGACGGTGTCGCCGCGGAAGAGTTGCAACTCGTCCATTTTCGCCTAGATATTCGAATGAGCAATGAAAAACAGTAGATGAATATGAGTCAAAAATACAACTACGCTCCATAGTACACAAAAAATGACGTGACCCGACTAAATCATTATGCTTACCTGCGAAAGCGACACTACGGAATTGTCATCATTTTGGGCCTCCTCAACAATTAAACGGTTCGGACGATCTTTGCGTTTTAAAATCGCAGTTGCCAGATCTTCGCTGCTGGGAAAAATTATGCGTTAAGAAAAATTACAAATTTATGTTCACACCGCACCGTTTTTCGAACGAGCAATGCGGTTTGGGCAAATGCTGTTGGCCCCCTATATTTCCCTTTTTCAAGCTGTCATCTTTTTCATTGCGATAGCTACGCACATAGTTCGTTATGTCTCGATCTTCGTCGTTTAAATTATTGTTGTTATTTACAGGATTGGATGTGTCCCAGCTGTTAAATCCGCGCCGTTGATCCGGGCTCTCAGTGTTTTCATTATTGCCGCTGGACATATTCTTTCACCTTTTGTTTTTTATTTATTTAAATACACCTGGTATTTAGAATAGGAAGATCTACAGGGATGATTTCTCTACTAAATTCGAAAACGAATAACATTTCCCTGCCTACATTATATTCGATTTTTTTTTCCGCTTTTTAAGTCCCATATCATTTTTTTAAGTTTCCTCAGCAACAACAAAGAAGCAAGAGGGCGACTATTGCTAAAACACCAACAACAAGAGATAAAATTGAACAAATGGCGATTTGGTTGTCTTGCTTTAGATTCGCAACACGTTTTGAAACCCAGAGTAATGTAGGAAAAACACAAATGCTTACACCAGCACAATTTTTCGTATAAACACTGCGTCTCAGTGTTTATAGAAGACCATTTGTGTGCACTTTTTCTTGTGGCCTTTGATTTTTCATCAGCAGCCCCATGACTGAGCAAATTTGAAGCCGTTTCGCATACTATCGCTCTTCTGGCGGCTTTCTTTAATAAAAAATTAAAAACTAAATTTACACTTACCCTTTAGAGTCTGCCATAATAAGCTGCTTGCTGTGATACTTTTTTAGTGAGGTGTGTAATTTACGTTGATAAATTAATTTAATTTCGCTCTTAAACAACCACAATTTTCAATAAAAATCACCAAGTAATGCACAACACAATCGATTAATGTTAATAATATAACGCATTCGATGCTCGCGATATTTTTGTTAATGTGTCGATGTTTACCAAAATAAATCCACGTGTTGTGTTAATTGTTTGAATGCACGTGTAAAAATGCCAGCATGATGAAGAATATTAAATTTCCTTTGTTCACCAGCATTTTCCATACATTGTAATAAAATACATTTTTAATTCGATATTTTAACCTGAACTAATCGAAATTGTAGCTCATATGATACATATCAAGCATCAGAAATATTAAGATACCTATATTGCGAATCACGACTTTTTTTAAGCATTTTTGATATACCGCATGAGTTTTGTTATTATTAATAATGTTTATTTTAAATAAAGTTTTAATCGTATTGACTTCATTGAAAGCCACATATGTAAAAATATCAAATGATAACATATCGCAGTATATACTAAAAACAAACCAAATATATAAATAAATATATTCAAGCTAAGTGGCAGCCCTACCCACGATATTTGTAGACGTTATCTGGTTACATAGTAACTAGGGCTGCGTATTATTTTAAGAATATCGAATTAATTTGATCTCATTACAAGAACATGTTATGATTTTTCTATATATAAAAAAAAATACCATTATATCTAGTATTTTTGACATATTTTCATTCAATCGAAATTAACTTAGGTTATCATTTCATAAACAACCCTTACTATCAAATCTACTAATGAAATATGTTCCTATTTTTATAAGCTAATACAGTTTGTCAACTAATGGTTGACTATGTTGTTGCTTCTGAATATTTTTGGAAGCTCAAAGCTTATAGTATTATCCTACAAGCTAAAAAAAATAGCTGAAAAATAAGGAAATATATATAAGTTTTTGGTGATTAAAACTCAAAATATAAGTTTATTTCATAGTCAAAACAATTAGTTGACATACCGTATGTATGTATACCATATATTGACATAATAAGGCAATTTAAAGACCAGAAGCGAGAACATTTTATGAGTTGCTTGATTTTTGGACTATATAAAATTATTGTGACTTACTTACATTTTAATATTTCTTTTTATTTGTAATTGTTGCTGATTAAAAAATTAGAACAATAGCACTCAGGAATTTTTGAATTAATTACCCATTTATTTTTTACATCAACAACGTTGGTGAATAAAATGTAAATATAAAATAAAGTCATAGGAAAATGGGATTCAGCTTTTTTTTCGAGCCCGTCAAAAATAGCGAAAGCTGGCAGCACTGTTGTATATAAAAAGATAACACAATCAACACAGCCGTTGTTATTTACACTGAAAAATCTTATAGATCCGCCCAGCCGTAAATTTCTATCTCTATTCTTTAAAGTAAACCGCTTGGCGCGAAACCCACAACTAAATTAGATTGAAATTATATGCCACAGCACGAATCATATGAAGATGTTATTGTCTCTCTGGGTAATCCAGATAGAAAATACTCTTTAAAAGAGATATACGCAAAATCGTTTTTGTGATCAGCACTTAGAAAGCTGTATACGAATTTACTCGCACATTTCTAAAAGCACTTAAAAAAAAACCAACGTAAACCTATGCATATTATGATCAATCAAAGAAACATACATATATATGTATGTACAGAGGTGGTCAAAAGTCTTTACACAAACCAAAAATTTTTGAATATTTTACTTTGAAATCGTTTTTATTCCTATTGCTTATAATGATGTCAAAAAATTTGTATTGTTATAAAGTTTAATTTTTTTACTTACTTACTATTACAGAAAAAATTTTAAAGATATCGGTTAAAACAACAAAGATATCGCACTTTTAACCGATATTGCCAACTCGTCAAAAGTCTTTACACACTTTTTTTTCACGACAAAAGTGTTTACACCTTGCAAATATTCAATTTTTTGTTTGTCAATTGTTAAAATAAGTGCAGCCGTAAGTTAAAAAAGTTAAATTTGGAGCTTTTCAAGTAATTCTGTATATTTAATTTTAAAAATATATTTAGGAACATTAATAAATCAAAGGAATTATCTATTGAGCCTAGGCTTGAGAACAGATCAGTTACAAAACTAAATTTTAAAGTTGTTTTTGGTGTCCGATTTGTCTGAAATGTTTTAAAATTAAATGTACAATTCGGTTAAAAAGAAAAAAACCCACGAAAATAAGGAAAACAATAAAATTTTTATATTATAAATACAAGCTCTAAAGATATTGCAAATATTGTTAGTTCTACCTCTCAAAAAACAGAGCAGTTTTACTTAAAAACTGAATTAGAAATTGGGATGAGTTTCATTATATAATATTAATCTTTTTTAAATTTTTTCATTGTGGACGCAAAAAAATGATTTTGTTAATAGAACGGGCCGCCGAGTTAAGGTTTTAAAAACTAATATTAGGTTTATTATAACGATTGTGGTTCTTCGTTTTTGTTAATTATTCATAGGTTAACGTTAGGCGGAGCCAGAACGAGTATTTGAGTAATGTCTTAAGCATTTATTTATTGCGCAATTGTTCTTGTTGTAATATGCAAACCAGAACTTAAAACTACATACAGATGGCAGCACTGTTAATTTTGTGATAATCGATTAATACTAAATATAATGAATGTTTTACTGTGCCAGCACTGTTGATTTAACGATAATCGATAACTACTAAATACAATGAATGTTTTACTTAATATTTTATTTTTTAGTACCCCGTATTTAAGTACTTTTTACGAGATCGATGCCTCCATTTAATTACGAAAGCGTGCCATTTGCTGTTTTACCTGCGCTTGCCATGACAATAAGTCACAGGGTCTGACTTTTGAAAAAGTTGCAAAGATATTGAGGCAACCAGTTTTTACTCATGGACAATGATATGTGGCAGATAGTCGAGTACGTTCATTTGACAGTTTAATATTCTATATGTATGTATATGCAAACGTAATGATCAAGGCCATTTAGCACCAGAACAAATTTTGAAAAAAAAAATTATATTCCCTAAATATTCAATTTGTAAAATTGATACCATAAATTAAGAAACATATTTTAAAGCTCCATTGTTCTCTGTTCTTTTGAGAATCGAAAAATCAGCACAAATTACATGTAATTTTAAACGTCTTTAAACGTAAGTATGTGGTTTGATTCTGAAAACACCGTTATGTTCGATTTTTGACCACTGACGCCCTAGTTATTAATAAATCAGCAAGATCTGTGATACAACGTTTACCCAAAAAATAGGGTGAATTTTTTTTTAATTATTTAATCAATTTCTATTTTACTCCCTTCAAATTAGTCCCCGCTTTTGCCAGCGTTTCTCCAATCCTCAAAGCTCTCTTTTAGCGATTTGGTTTGTATCTCCTCCATCGTCACTAAACGATGTCGTTTTTAATGAATTTCTTTCATCTTGGGAACAGAAAAAGTCGCATCGGATTAAAACTGTGGCTGGAGCATAATTACGGTGTTGTTCTTAGGGCAAAAAAATTACGAGCACGCAATGAGAAATGAGCAGGTGCATTATCGTGATGCAAAAACCTTGATTTGTTTTTCCATAATTCTGTTTTTCGTATTGCTATTACTAAATAGTAAGAACTTCTGATGACCAAAAAAAAAAAAAAAAGTCACTCACCGTATGCCTTCTCAACATTTCAAGTGATTTTTAAATACTTAATACCACTTTTCAACTTTTATGCCCCTTACAAACAACATGAATCTGCTATATAGTTAAAACTGTAAATATATGTTCGAGGTGAGTAAAATATAAAAAAAATCTAAATCGAATGTAAGTAGCACGCAAAATTTTAAAACTCACATAATTTTTTAAACTGACTGTTCATTTCATCTCTGAAAGTGCATCAAAAACTGACAGATTTGTCTTTTTTACATATATCAACAATTTCCTTAAGATTTTTTTAATAGATCAGTCTCATTTGAAACTTATTAAACTTAAAATATTAAATGCTTAATAGGAGAAAAACTCTCATCTTCGCAAATCTCGTCAAAATAGCGTTTTTCCTTCCTTTGACGAGTTTTTAAAAACTCAGGTGTGATGGAACATTTTTTTGGTACCCTATTTGCTTCTATTTTTAAATTTACAAATTCATATCGTTACCATTTTAATTCTTCTAGTCCAGTTTTCAAACATGTAAAGGCATTTAATATATCGGTGGCTTTAGACTTTAGTCTATAGCTTTAGCTATATCACTAGTTTGTATAATTTTATAAAGAAAAACCAATAACATAAAATTGAAATTTTCGATCTTCGCCTTGAGTCAAACAGCGTACTTTTTTATCTGATTTGAAATTTAACAGAATTGTTTTTGTTTGCGTTCCTGCACATCTAATAGTAATTTATATTTTTAATGTTATTAAATTATGAACAGCACAGTAAACACATGCGCCATTTGGCTCTCTTACGAGTTTTTTAATTCCACCATAAGTGTTATTGTGTTAGCACCATCATATATATTATATGTATATATATATATGTATTTACATATATATAGTGACGTAATCTCGTCCACATAACTCAAACGCGTAAAATGCGTTTGTTATTACTACTGCACTTAAAAT
>JAWNPV010000637.1:0-16360 GCA_035078785.1 Collessia kirishimana
CATATATATGTGCATGTATGTTTAAATATATAAACATGCTTTATTTATCTCTCTCTCTCTCCCTCTCTATCTCTCTCTCTCTTTTCGCTCTCTCTCACTCTTTGTCGCTGTCGCTTTCGCTCTTGTTCAAATTGTTAGCCGCCGCTTTGTTTTGTTTATTTGGCTTCTTGGCTCTTTCTTCAAAGAAACACGGAATCGGAATGGGGACGAGAATTCGCAACGTGTGTGCCAGACTATAAGTGTTTAGGAGGAGCTTGTCGTATTGCGGCTCCGCCGATTTCTGGACTCGTAGATTCGTGAACTCGTGGCTAACGGAACTGTTGGATTCGACTTGATGGCATTCTCTGGTTTTGGCTTTACGGCCGATTTCTGATTCTATGTGATACAATTCGATTCGATTCGTTTCGGTTCGGTCCGGTCCAGTGTGGGTCTGTTCTCGGTAAGCTTAGCTCAGTATGTGAATAGGTTTTGTAATCCGCACAAATCCACTGCTAAATTTGAACTGAATTAATCCAAAAGTTAAAATGAGTTCGCATGGGCTAACGCTTCGTTCCAATGCCACTGTTCGTTGCTTACGGTAGTCCAACAGAGACGAGCGCTGCCGAGCACTGCCGAGCACTGATGGCTGAATCGAAAGTCACGCGAAGCGGTGCCATGCGATGAAAAGCTTGGCCATAGCAGGCAGAAAGTGGCATACGCGTACCAAAGAGACCAACGACCGAGCAACAGACTGAGCGAGCGACTCAAACTGTGCGAAATCCTCTTGCTCAGTGCTTGGAAAGTAAGTGCGCTGTTGGATATAAACTTTTAAAATTTTTTTAAATAAATAAATTCAGTTTCCGTGTTGCCTTTGTTTAACTGTTTCGGGTCTACAGATAAAGCTCTTCGTCGTCCACACGGCTGGTAAGCAGGTTACTTCTATGAAGAATATCACTCCCAACGTACTCCTTGAAACTATACATCTCTAATGGTAGGAGCGATAGTTGTTCTCTAGTATTTTAAGTTTTTCAATGTTGCCATGAGACATTCAGCCAAATGCAACTTCAAGTGTTGACTGAGAGGCGGCAATGTCTACACCTCGAAGCTGAGCTTGCTCAGCAGCTTTTACACAAATCTTACTTAGTGTGCAACTAACAATCAAAACGATGTCTTCCTTTCACGCTACACTTTCTTAAACCGCAGTGCAAATGTTACGAAAACCCTCTTTACCACGACCAATCACCAAACGCTTACTTAGCAAATTTAAACGTTTGTCGGAGACTTCAAATTGAACTGAACAGAGTTGAAGTGAAGCAACAACTGAATGGCCGACGTATTGGCGAAGCCCACCGAAGTGTTTTCGTATAACAGTATACCAGTTTCCCACCGAGCGAAGGGCCCAGAGAGCAACGGCGAGTACAAGCTTCGGAAAGCTCTGGCTCCTAAGCTTTTGGCACTTTGACCCTCAGCAAAACAGAAGTCCTTGCGGCCACGCAAGCTACGTTGAAATGGCAAAACACTATTTTGCATTAGATTCAACGTTTACTTATCCTTAAATTGCAAATTGCACACAACGCAATAGGTAATGGAACAAGCCTTTGTGCTTCCTTCCTAGCTGTGGGAATATTTTACAATGGCCCAAAGCTTCGGAGTGCTCATTGCGCCGGCGCCAGGAAAGATACGGGAAAGTGTGCAAGCAGTTTGTCAGCATTAAAGGACTGCGCTTTTGTTTTACACATTCTGTTGCTCTTGTTGCACAAGCACCTGTGATTTCACTAGAAAGAGGACGAAGGCGTGGACGTGGACGAATAAGACGATTCGCCGTTTATTTTCGGTTCTGCTGATATTTACGTTGCTACATACTTTTGTCGCTGCTTAGGCTGAGCACACGAGCATGATACAACGGAAAACTACGACAGGGCTTACATACCTTTGCAGAAGTCCTTAAATTAAAAGGCGATCAACAGCCGTGAGGAATAAAAGTCTGCAAGTATTATTCCCAATAGAAAGTGGTGGTATAGCAGACCGCACAATCATATTTAAGAGTCTGCAACCCTCCATTTTTAGTTACCAAATTAAAAAATGTATCCTAGCAATGCCCATACACAGTTATCTTGCATTTACAGATCTAGTTATTATGTCGAAAACAAAACAAAACCGTATAATTTTTTTTGGAAAAATTTATCAGTACTGGTTCTAACCAGATAACGTTGGTACGGTGCTTGGCACGGCTATGTGCTTCTGTGGATTAAGCCTAACTAGAGAAATCCATTGTCTCACCCAATATAACAGCAAAACTTAACCTATAAACATGAAGAGCAGACTGTTACGTTTATACAATACTTTATTACAGGGGCTCAGATCCCATCTTAAGAACAGAAAGTTATAGGAGTGAATCATCATTATCATCAGAGCTTACCAGAACCTTCTAGAAATAACTGCTATACACCAAGAGAATTCCATCAGTACCTACGCTGATGTATTTTTTCTTGTAATCAAATTGCATTAAAACTTCTCTCTCTCTCTCTCTTTGATTTGAGGACTGAACATCATCAATAGTACAGACTCCCCAGAAGTAGTAGTAGATTTACACTTGTAAATAAATAAATAAATAAATAAAATAAACTGTTCTACATATTCGGTGAACGACCCGGACTATGCGAAGCGTTCAATCTTTTGTCGATTAGGATACAACTATACTCCGTCTTTAACAGGGGCAACGCTGCGATTGCTTTGGTAATCAATCAGTCTGCGATACTGTTGCTTGCTTTTTTGTTATTTAGTTTAGTCAATAATATGAACTCAATTATGGAACCACATCTCGAGAACTCACTGTGCATGCTCTCTAACAAAGCACTAGCATTCAAGAAAACAGTGTACACATAAGATCTCTCTAATCCATTAAATAAATAGGCTCTCTCAGTTCCACAGTTTCACCGTTCCGCAGCTGCGCGACCTAGACAATATGGGTTCACACGAACCAATCAATAAAATACTTTAAGGCTGAACAAACCTTATCATCTACAGATATGTCTATGTACTTCACTGCTATTGCCTAATATCACACTGGAATCATCTTCAACATATCGAAATGCTCTGAGCAGCTGTGACACAATTAGTAAGGATCTAATGGGTACTCGTATTAGGTCGATTCAAACTCGATTTTCAATGATTGCTATCCGATCTAGCTTTCCTATATTATCTGCGTTATTTAAGTTGGCTAAATTCGTATACCCCCAACCTACTAATAAGTGCACACTAAAGTTAGTAACTTTTGCAACATAACTTCCTTTAATTGTTTTTAAGTTTTTGTTTGACATATTTTCAATATTAATTAGAAACCAAAAATATTTTGGGCTTTCATACTGCAGTCCTCAGTCCTCTGATATATATATTTTGTTAGTGAGATGATATGTTTATTTCAGTCTTTTGTAACTCGCTAAAACAACTTCGCGCTGAATATTGTTGATGTGGGAGGCGCAGACTTGCGTGGAGTTCGGCTTATCAAAAAGCTCAATTCAAAGAGGAAAAAAGCTTCAACTAAAACAACCAATAAGTCAATACTTTATTTCTGTTTTTTCGTATCAAAACTTAAGCTTCTATGACAGCACAACGCGAGAGCCAGATCCAGAGATGGCTAAAGCCGGATGTCCAATATTTCTCTATCGACCCAAGCAACTGTACTTAATATATTATATATGTAAATGTGATCGTCCCTTCTGAGTAGGAGGTGACATTTTAATTGTCACTAAAATTAAAATTTAACCTCCTTATAAAAAGATAATTTTACACAAAACTCGTGGTCGGAAGGTGAGTGCATGCAACAAGCCCTATGGCTTTGTGTCCTTGGAAAGCCTCTTAAACACTGCGCTCTGCACATCTACGTTCTGTAGATGTTCATGCTATGAAAATCAAAGAAATCGGTCTTGTTGGCAAGTAATCTTATCTAGTAACCATTTAACGATTTATAATCATATTTATATGGGTAACTGATATTCCACCTGTTCAAGTGTAAAAGGTATTGTTTTGTAATTAGGAATTTATTCACTTTATTTCTAGGTACCTATTACAACAGCTGACCAACATTAGCCTGCATTTTCATTTAGCCGGACGGACATCAGACACGCTTATTTGTAACAGATAAGCAGACGCTAATGATGAAACAATTAAAAAACAATCGAGTTTTAACAAAATCAGTTTTGCATATAACCGAAAACAGTTCAATGGGCGACAGTAGACAGTACACAGTAGACCTGTCGTCAATTGACCGAGACCTTTGCAGTAAAAGTGTTCAGACATCATGTCTGCAGTCGGCCGTTCACGGTCCGTGCTCGCAACTTTATGAAAGAGGATAGCAAGCCTATTAAGGACAAAGGCTCTTAAATGCCTTGCGTGTCGTCCTGTTTTTAATAATAGTAAGCATTCGTCAAAGCTAGACAAGCCGATGTGAACCAATCTCACATTTCATAATAAAATAAACCTAATAACAGTTTTGTTTTTTTAGGCTTTCCGCAAGCGAAGAGGGACAGACGATGGAGGAATAAAAAAACTTCAAAAGCTTTCGGACAGAGAAAGTTTACGCCAATTTGTTTTAAAAAAATATATATTTTGCTCTGTTTTCACAGAATACTCGTATAATATACATATATATTTACATACATACATATAAAACATACATATGGATGTGCGACTGTAGTCAATCAATAAAACGTTTAAACAGCCGTTAGAGGCCCCTGTGAGAGATTTTGGTCGGCTACTCTGGGCTGGTTGCAGGCACCGCTGGATGGCGACGGCTTTGACATTTACTGTTTATTTTAAGAGTTTTATTATGTAAATACCGCCTCGTCTGCATGTGGCGTGTGTTTGCGCGAAAGTGTTATAAAGCGTTCATCAATCGGCAGTTGTATGTTTTTTTTTTTCAAATAATGAATTGGCTCTCCTGCCTTGCCTTCGTGCCTTGTCTTGCCCTTCTTCTAAACGTGAAGCGGGTGCCCTTATAAGTAGGCAATGATTTATGTTGTGCTTTTGCTGCCACTTTCTGGCTGAAGTCTTAAGCTTCCTTGTTGCGCGTAATGAGCGTGTCTTTTGTCGTCATTTCAGTTGATTACGGCATTACAACAATGCATATTGCCGACTCCGCCGACTGGTGAGCAGAACCACCAGGGCACGATTTCCTAATGGAAAGCAGGTCAGCATTTGTCTTTATCTAATCATCACAGGCGCAGAGCACCATCAGAAAAGAACTTAAAAAAATATTCAATGTGCGTGATCTTTTTTTTTTTTGCATTTATTTATTACACTTCTTTCTAGTCTCATAAATGAATAAATAAGTAACTCCTACATTGCTTTACGAACCTTCCATCAGGAAAGGAAGGTGTGATGTCAGCTTGTGATGTCTCCTGTGATGTTTGTATATAATGTGGTCTATACTATGTGCTCTGAAAGTTATTGGATATTATTGTATTTGGAATGTGGCGTCGAATGACCACTACAAGCTTGCACACAATTCTCGGTCTTTGGTGGACGCAAGTCCGTAGGAAATCGTTCACGTTACTGCCTCATGGTGATGGTAATGATACATAAACATACCATTCACACAAATGCATGCGCTTAACGAAACTGATCTGATGTTAGCCGACTACCAACAATGCCTAATTCTTAAATACACATTTTTTAAGAAAGGGAATTAGGTTACAACACCTGAGGAATTCGTAAGGTCAACACCGACACATGCTTGTGCGCTTGGTCATTTCCCCTTAGCTTAGATAAGAATACAATTTGATAAACAAAAAGGTTTTTTCTCTATGTGCTTTGGATTGCTTATTGGGAACATAAAAAGCAATGTCTTCGAGTATTTCTCTAGTTGTAAAGGTCTGCGAAATCAGGGTGTTTCTATACACGGATAAAGTATATATCGCACATCGCCATTCCACAGCTCGTAGATCTTGAAACTTTTAAACTACGGGGCTGACACAATTTTGACACTATTTGGTCCCAGGAAAGCTAAGTATAAATATGGGTCCGCATTCTAGAGAGTGTCAGTATGTTCCTTGATGACCACACTTAAGCGGACAATGTCCACCAAAACAACAAATAAATAGAAAAAATTGACAAGCGAGCGGCAAGCTGCACACGTATCTATACGTAAATTTTCTGGATGAGTTGCAGCAAATAGAGCATTTGGGCCGTATGTCATTAACAGTTACCAAATCGGTTGTATGCCGACGAATGCGATTACTAATGGCAATGGCAATGGTGGGCAGCGACATGCGAATAGCGACAAGGAGAACCAACAATGGCCACAAATGAGAACTCAATAGCAACGACAGCAACGGCGACAGCAGCAAGTGATAGCGACGACCCGTCGTTCTACCCACTTGATGCTCATTACAGTCAATTGAAGTTAATGCAGCAAACAGCTGTTTCTGTTTTAACCTACTTCCATCGCCTCTATCTGCTGCTTTGTCTTTGCGACAAAAAAGAAAAAGAAAAACAAGCAATTCAAACTGATACGACGAAGCTTGTATACCATTTATACCAGTGCGACGCTCAAACATGACAGTTATAACATCGAAATCATCAGGCTTTTGCTAGAAACACTGAACATTTTAAAAACAGCTTAGAAATTTAATTTCCTAAAATAACCAATAAATAACGAAAATAAAGATTTGTGTATTAGTATTATATTAACGTTTGAAATGATTTTTAAATTAGTTGATCAAATTTGAGATCTTTGCAAAAGTACAAGCATCAGAAGAAGAAGCAGCACTGTGTTTTTACTTTATATGCGCAAATACTTATCCATTAGAACAAAAGAAACCGCTAACGAAATATAAAAATTTTGAAAAATAAAAAATTTCCACCACATACTTCTTAATCTTTAGACGCCTCAACATGCAGCAAAACATCAAAGCATCGATCAATTAACAAAAACAAAAATGGCATCGACATTAACATGGACTAAAGTGTAGATCCTTGGCCCTCCAACAAGCTTGAGAACTGACAATAACATTTATAAAAATTTAGATTTATGGAATGGAAAAATTTGACATTCGCCTCTTGCCCAGCTCATGGCAAGTCAGCACTTTGTGTTGCCAAAGTCAAGCCCAGCAAATTGCTATTTACGTTAGGTTTACTAAAGCTTGAAATTGTAAGCTGATCTTATCGACTTAACATTTCCTTGGACCTCATTATTTACTGTGATCCAAAGCCTCCTGTTCTATGTGTTACAAATGTACAACTAAGAACGTTCACCAAGTAGTCGCGTCTGTTTTCGCTTCAGCTTTGTGCACGCAACCAAGGATGTGCTTCGAGTTCGAAAATAAATAATTGCAAATAGTGGGAGAGGGAAAACTGTTCACCCAGCAACACTATAATTAGATCATAAGCATCAGATACAACCCAAAAATATAATGTGATATATTAGGGCTTTTTTACTTTTTCTTTACTTTTTTCTTTACTTTACTTTTTCCACAACATTTCACTGAGAACCTGTTTTCATCTTCGTTGGTTCTTGTTGTTCAGGGTATATCAGAATCAAGTGCTCGTAGGGCACGTTTCTCATCATTTGACTTTATAACTGTCCTGCTGATAAATACACTGAACAGACACAAACATACATTTAATCTGACGAATAACTATAACATACACATCAATCAGATGTTAGCCAAAAGCGGAAATGCTGGATTTGACGTGCTATAGAAATTCCATAGACAGAATGTAAATAAACATTATTTCTACTATCACCAGGGCTACAATATCTGAAGGTCTCACTCGAATGTGGGTGGTGAAATGGTAAACTGTTGAGGTCGTAAGGGTGTGCAATAGTGAGGTAGATAAATTAACCGCTGCGGCTGTTGTAACCTTAATATAAATTTAATGAAGTTAGCGGGCAATTGTAATTAAATTTACTTCTGTTAAATTCAATTTCAGTTCCGGGTTGATTAAATGAAGGCAAAACAACAATATCTGAGCCAAAAGTATTAACAAATCGAACAAGTCAAGGTTTTCCCACTATATTCAATATTACATATATTTTCATACTGATTCAAGAGTAACAGAATCTTGTTGTTTGTGTTAGTGCAATTTAAAAATAATAGGAGCAGTATAGTCTGCGAAGAAGCACGATTGACTCATATGCAACTTCAACGACATAAGGCATCCCATGGATACGGAAACCATCCGATTTCACTGCGACACAGGAGTGCAGACAATGGATAACAACAATTTTCCCCTTTCTTTTTTAAAATATAATATATCCAGCTAACAAATATTATTTATGCACTGCTTAGATTTGGTTATTCCTAATGGGTTGTGCCAGAGGTGGAAGAGGTTCTTGACGTTTCTCACTAAAATTTAAGGACTTACTACTCCATTCTTAATTTCGCCTCGTTCTTTTGTCTACTAAACCCCGAGCCTAACAGTCTGAATAAATGATTCCGCACTAAATAGTTTCAGACCCAGGGATTTATCGATATGCGCGATCATGGCACCGCATTAAGCAACAGCATTCAAGAATTTGATTATGCCTAAGGATGCGGCAACCGTAGTGTTGCCACCCTGTGTCTTTGCAGGTCCTCCATCTTCTACGAGTATGCGCATATGTTATGCAAGCTTTCTAGTAAGATATCCACCCATATCCCAGACAACAGGAAATCATGTGTTGGGTTGACACCCTAGACCCTCAACAGCGACTTAACCTTTACTCCACATATACATATGTATGTAAGTGCGTGTTTGGGTGAGTGCGTATGTGTTTATAAGGGACGTCATACATGTTGCAAACCAATACAGAGCACTGCGTAACTTTTGACCTAGTAATATTCAACAGTGCTTATGTTAAAGTGCAAGATTGTTGTTTCTGCAGTGCGTTATTGTTGCGTATTGTCAGGACTGAAGGGCAGCCACGAAGTACAGTGGTCAGTATTAGTGTCTTTCTGTGTTTAATTGTAAAAATTATAGGTTTGTGTGTTTTAGAGGAATAAGTGAGGTGAATAAATTTGTGACTGATATCAGACGAACCGCGTGCTGTCTCTCACTATCGCTTATACTGATGTAGGGACAAATTTCCTCAATGCTCTTCTGAGTCTCGTTGCTAATCCAAAAAACTGCTTTTACTGAATGTGCAATGGTCGTACAGATGTTTGTATATGATGAGAGTGACTTTATAGAATTGACAGGCCACATTAGTTTTTTTGTTAGACTAATTAGAAGCCATATATCTTTCCTCCCCTTCTCCCTAACATTAACCCCATAATGCTTCTAGTATCGTTTGCATACAGTAGACTATATTATATTAAGCTCTATTTAATTTCTAAGTCTTTTTCTATTCGTGCGGAACGGGCCTGTAGCTTTGTGTTCTTGCGAAGCCACTTGCCCGTTTTGCGCTTTGTACGTCAACGTTTCGCATGATTTAATAAAAAAAAAGGACCAACATCTATCTAATTGGATCCTACGGAGATTATTTAACTTAAAAAACTTACAGGTTAAGTGCATGAACAATACATGAACAAAGCAGTGTCAAAAAAGCGTTGGCGTTGTATCTTTTAATATTCAAAACTTCTCCTAAGCTCGGCCTTGCTAGCTCTGATAGTCGTTAGATCTAGGTGTTGATTATAGCGAGAAGCCGGTCGGCAGAGTCCTGCAAGATGTTGCTAAAAAAAAACTGATCACTTTGTCAAGGGTCTGCTTTCTTTTACTGGCTACACCAATACTTCACGAAAATATAAGAACAGTTTCGAGCTGCAAGAACGACAAGCCAAGCCAAAGGGCCAACCATTCCATAGTGGAATGCTGCAGGCATATGGCAACTGCAGTTTACAGTTGCCTGCATACAAATTCGATTCGATTCTCATGTCTCAGCCTACTGTAGCAGTGCGTGAATCGAGACCTAGCCATATGTGAGGGTGTTAAACTAACGGCACAATTATACCCTAACAGCTGTCATTGTAGGCAAAGCACATGGAAATTTAAAAATTCATTACCTTGAAGTGGGAAACAAACGTTTCACTATGCGTTTTACGTTAAACCCGCGGCAGGATGCGGGAGACGGCGAGGGATAAACGAAAACGAGGTACTTTGTATGGAAATTAAGAAAACAAAGGAAGGAGCTGCCACTTGACCGCAGTGCCCAAGTGAGTCGGCTGAATCCAGTAGCTACTGCCGCACACTTGTGCAAAACAAGGCCAGTCTGTGAGCAAATACAATAAATAAAACGACTGTACACTCATGCGGCCACCCATAGGTGTGCCCTTATATGGACAGGGTGAAGCACCGAGTTTAATGTCAACTGTGTCCCGGCGCAAAACATAGAACTGCCTCAGCAACTTCGCCGGGCACTGCTGAATGCTAATCATGCAACACTCGGCGTTGGAAACATTCAATCCTAGACGCAAGGTATTGAATCCTTTTGAATCTCTGGACAAGCAAACTAACAAATTTTTAAAGCGATAGATGCGCTATAGGGATTCTGCCGAAAAAGAATTGCAACCCACCTACCTAAGGCAACTTAACAACAACAGGGAAACACTATCACTAAGCTCAAACACATGAATTGACTAGCAGCCGAGCTCAAGATGCAAAACTAAGGACACAGTACACCAGGTGCTTTCTCATTTTGATTTTTCTTAGACATGGGGTTATTGCTTTCCGACTATTGTCCTAGCCATGATGTAGCTGAAGACAGACCCAATCCACCAGCGCTCTAGAGTGACTTGTGCATCCTAAGGGAACAAACAGGGAGTCTCTCCCTCCCAGAAGCTATTGTTGACAAATTTCTTAATATGGTTGCCAAGAACTGGCAAGTGATATCTCAGCTTTCCAGATCTATTTCTTTGAATAATGTATTTCTATAGCCCTATAGGTCTTCTATAGGTATGAAAACTGCTGTGTATGTGACTGTGATCTTGCACAGTACAATTTCTTCAATTTCTAGAGGCGATATTGGCAACAGAAGTAGTTCGTTCTATTCAGGCAAAGATAATCAAATGTATTTAGAAATTTATCATCTGTACGGTAAGTGTCTTAGCTTTTCTGCTTCAGTAAGTCTATATAAAATCATCGATAAATCAGATTACAGTCCCTAGCTTCCCAGCCCTGCACTTGGCAGACTAAGACTTTAAGAATATTTTACGCACTCCAATTTCAGTGGCAAATATTTTACTAAATAAGCAAATTAATTAGGTACTCTCATTATTGCATGGATAATTGCGTTTAGCGAATTAACATAAATACCCTTAACACAAAAAGTGAAGATATATAACGCAACCATACAGTGTCTCCTTATGTATATGACCTTCGAGCTTTGTAGTTCTTCAGCCCCTAAAAAAACATTGGACATTTCAAATGTATCGTATAAATCAGAATCGTAATTATAGCCTTAATACTATAATAACAAAAAAAAAAAAAAGAAAGGACTGTCAACCTGAATAAATGACGTAGTTTTGAAAAACGAACTAAGCCATCCAAATGTGCAAGGATTAATAACACATGAAGGTTATTTTCGTGCCGAGATCAAAACCAATTATACAACAAGTGATCTGATATATCCGTCTTTATTTAATTACCAAGTCATTGCCCCTCCATCTTCGAAAAGACGCATTTTCAAGAACTTAACTGATTGTTCAAAGAAAGTGTTGTTGCTCGTCATGTTGGCTGAATAACTCCACTGTACATTTAAAGGACCACAAAAGCAGCTGCAAGTGACAGCAAAAAGTATAGAAAATGCTGTCGCTGATCGGGCCAACGCACCACACAGCCAGTCGCTCACCCCCCCTCATAAAAATCAATTTCAATTAAGACCAAAAAAACATTATGCTCCCAGTGCCTCGTGGTAAGATTCGTTTAGAACTGAGCTTCCAGTGTAAGAAAACTCGAAAATAACCGCAAGCAGAACGAGTTTGTGTTGCTTATGCCGTTGTCGTTGCTGTTTGTGTTATTGGTATTCTTGTGGGTGGATGGGGAGGTCAGGGCTTAGGAACCGCAGGAACCACTCGCTGGGCGCAGTCAGCAAACTGCGACCTAACCTGACCTGCTTATTTCTGCACGACGGCAAGGAAGAGGTGAGAGGAAAGCAAGCTGACCAGACACTGAAGTCCAAGGATGCGGTGCAGTACGAGCGTGGCGAGCAGCTTGTGTTTTGTGCTTGCGTGCACATGCACATAGTGTGTTGATGTGACGTCAATAAACACGCAGCGCCATGTTGGCAACAACGAAGCAGACACACATCCAGACCATTCCAGACGCAATCGGAGCGAGGTGCAGGCAGAGACAGCGACAATAGGACCACTTGAGTGTCATTGCAAGGCAATGACAAGTGCTTAATCGTTAAAATGTAAAGAAAACTGTTCAGGAAAGCTTTATTGAGTCACGCCCTAGCATCTTTTACAACTGGACCCCAAGCACTCTGAGCCCGGCGGAGAAATAAGCCCTAAAAGTGAGAAAACACAATTTGGCAATTGAAAAAGAGAACGAGACCCACAGAGAAATACACAGTTTCACATCTCAAAAGAGATACGAGATATAATATTAACAGATAAATATCACATCATATACTATAAGCTTTTTTCCGTAATATGATATGAACTGTTAAAGCTATCGATATATGTCCGCCTCTTTGTCTGTCGGAGACTACCCAAGGTAGAGAGATACTTTCAACAATTAGTATTTGTTTGAATTGCAAGTATATTTTGACGTTCTATATATTTGAATTCCATTCTCCAACATTTGAATTAGAATGCATTTTGCAAGCCGCTCTATACATATACATGTTCTGTTCTGAGCTGCACTTGCACTCTAGTGGAAAACATTGACTTTCCAAATGTAGTTAGATTGAGGTATTTTAATGGTCATCACAGTTATTGCTGCAAACTCAGTTGGTTGACAAGCCCAAATATTAAATTATCTTTATTTTGGAATATTGCTGCGATTATTAATCATTATTCTGTGAATAGTTCCTTGATTGGGATGCATGGCAAATAGAAATCTAATAATGCATATGGCATTCATTGGGTCTCCGCCATACTAACAACCCGCAACGATTCACGTGTAAGTAAGTGCATCAGCAGTCACATTGAACGCGTCAGCGCTTTGTTGGCGGCCCGGTCCAGCAATACCTACTCCGTAAGGTTTCTTTTTAAGGACTCATTTCTAAGTTCGTCAGGCGTATTTGTGTTACCCAAAGTACCATGGCTTTAACTACGAATGGGGAGTACCGACAGCTAGCAGCATTAAAGTCTCCTGCAACGCGTTATACTAGACAGTGCGAGGCTACTGGACTCATTGTTGTTGTCGGCAAAATGCCATCTGGATGTTATGGCTTTTCCATGACGCCCTCTGCATCTCGCATCGGTAACAAATAGCACAGACACGAACCGACTGTATCCCAAACGTGAACCGCTATATTTGTGCAGTCTGTATTGTAAAATTTAATATTCTGCTTGTCGAAGAGCAAGATAATACCAAAAAAACAATTTAGTTTAAAAGAAGAAGCTAACTGATATGTTCATATCAGAGAAGCCTTGAGAGATATTCCAACTAAAGCACTAGGAAACTGAGATGCGACATGCAGTACGATTGGTTGCACAAAAAAAAACACATTGTGTAACATGGACCCTACAAGCCCATTGACACATAAGTTGGCAATTCACATTAACACTGGCTGTATGATGTATAGAGCTGACTAGGCTATAGTAACAACTCACTTATATTTCCAAAATTGAAAAAAATACTGTGGATGTGACATACACTGTGTAAACATTATGATATTTTAAGAGATTGACATAAATTTACATCTGCAATAATTTTTAATAACTTTTACTCAAAGTATTTCAGGAACTATTTACACTATCATCGATTCTGATACGGAAAGCAAACAGGTCAACCGAATAAAACTACAAATCTGCATTTAATTACAACTAACGTAGCTCGATGCGAAAAACTTTCTCAAATTCTGTGACTAAATCTTAAAATTTATGAATTTCATTTTGAAGAGGGCTAATGAATGCCGTCAGTGTACTCAGCTTTAATCTATTTGTCGATGTGTTTTATGGCCAATATTCACCTGTAAAACAAAGCTCGGAAAAGCCAAATTAACAGCTTTGCCAAATAAAGCAAAACATCTGCTCCATAGCCCAGCAGTTTTTGTATGGCAGCTATAAATAACCTGGATCCAACATGACAAATTTCTCAGCACAATAAACGCGAATAACTAAGTTAGTTCTTTATCAATATGAAGACAAGGTAGAACGCTACAGTTAAGAGCTTTCAACTCCAACTACAGTACTTGCTCTCATAGTAAAATATGATAGAAAAATATCAACTACGAGGCATTCTACACCGACCCCGATCGATGCATTGATAAAATAATACCTAAGTCACTGTTTACTCATTTTAGTTGCCATTTACCATACTATGTTTATTACTCTTGTGGGCTGTGGAACTTATAATAAAGTTAAACACGAATTAGTGGTTTTCTGTTTTCTGTTTTTAATATCCTGTAATTCGCATTATTATTGATGGATATATGATCTACTTATAATTTACCATTATCATTTCCATTTGCCAATTTCCAATTTCTTATACATTGAATCGAATAATTTTTTAATTATGTTCAGGTAAATATCTACAAGCCACACACCGATTATTTTATTTAATCTTTAAAATTTTTTGTATACCACAGTCGGCTGCAGATTTATCTTTGTTTTCAAATGTTGTAACGTTCCAGTGTTTAGGACAGTCGGGGGCCCCTTGTGTGAATTATAAACGGCGCTTTGAAATCCAAAATGATTTTGTCTAGAATTTTCGCCTATCCAACGACAGCTGTTCCTTTATCATTTATGTATAGCTCACAGACACCATGGGCTTTCGCTATTATACATTTATCTTCCAATATACTATGTATGTATGTACATATATTGACGATAAAGTTTTGGCAAAACCGCCGCTGGTCTTTCCGTGTCGTTGTGCTTCGTATAATTTGACAAATTAAAAGTCAGATCTTGAATCCGAGTCCAAAATTGCCTGCATAATATATAGCAAGTTTTCAATCTTGCTTAACACAGCTTAAAAGTCTCGTTAACACAAGCATATGACTGATTTTATGCATGCGTATGTGTGCTTCTTTGCATTGGAGTGCCCGCGTGTGTGTGTGTACTATTTAAACACGCTATCAGGTTTTAATATTCGGCATACTTATCTATTTGGTGGCAGCTCAACTAAATTCCCAGCAAACACCAAGAAAGTAAGCGTCAGCGGCAGGGCAGCGACAGCAACAACCGCAGTAACAGCGGCAGAGGCACTGGCAGCGACAAAAGCCGTCTATATTTAGAATTTATAGGTTTTGACAGTTAATCGGAAACAGCACAGTATGTTTGATGACTCTTTGCATTTTAAAAGGTCTTCGGCCTACAACAGTTCACGGGTTCAGAAGTTCATCGGTTCATTAGATCAGCAGCTGGCATCAGATTGACTTACGCTCTTTATTAGTATTAGAGATAACCAGTTAGATGTTTTCCAACTGAACTTAGGTCGGCGGTGTACATGTTAATAATTCCGTCTTGCTCGCTGAGCTACGCGTGCACATGCAGCTCTGTCACTCTCTTTGCTGGCACGATCTCTTTAAGGGATATTTTAATGCTCTTTGATACCCATTTCAAGAACTGATTCTTGCGCTGTCGCTAGTTCTCTGCATCTGCATCTCTTACAAACTCGAACGCTCGAGGCGTTTCGAACAAAGTCCAACTGTTTCTTCCCTGTGCAGGCTATTCGGTGCTATTCCAGCTTAATAAACATTAACTTAATGAAGGATTAAGGTAAATTATTTCTATACCCTGTACACCTGCTGACAAAGAAATGCCTTCTTTGCACAAACGCATGTTACAACCAAGATACCACAATAAAATTAATATAGTTGCGTACGTTAGTTTGTGCGAAGGTTTAGGTCTCTCGTCAACCATTAAAGCAAGAGTTACATCTCCAGCGGATTTGAATGTGTTGCAATTGCAAACTGTGGAAGTTTAGTAATTTTTTCTGATCATCATGCGTAACGAGGCGGAATTATGATTTTGCCAGCTAAAGTCATCTTGCAGAATACGACCAGGGAAAAGATAGTGTGACGTAAAACCAACAAACAATCAATAGAAAGTTACCGCTGCAAGTAACTTATAGGTATGTCTCTATCGGTCAGATTTAAATAGCTTCTAGTACACGGCCGAAGAACTCGCGAGTTCGTACCTAGGCAAAAACCCAGTTAGTGTCAATATAACTAATAATAAAGCTCCTGAGATTTAAATATTGAGACAGACAAACATAAATATGATTATAGGTTGGTCCCAGGTTCGAATCCTGGTGTCGGCATGGATGTTGTCTTTGTCTTACACAACAC
>JAWNPV010000639.1:0-16331 GCA_035078785.1 Collessia kirishimana
GCTTTAGGTCTTAAAATCCCTAACAAAAAACTTCCTACAAACAGGCAACACGACTATCCCAAAGAGAAATCGCTTTCGACATGTTCAATCCCACATACGCAACTCCCTATGACCAAGGAATGCGCCTCAATGATGACAATATAAACATAGGACTTGAGGTGAGAGCAGACAACTCTGTGTGAAGAGTTTTCTAAAAATATTTCCCCTGTCATGCCAACAGCCTGGCACACCGACCTATGGCTTTTGGGTCAAGATCACTGGGATGCCAGGCGAGCTGTTCTACGATGTGTATCGTCTATTCGTGGACATCTCGGGTGTTGGCAACAGCCGTCTCATCTACCCCAAGGCCATCTTCCTTAGATACTCTCCACCGCGGCAGGGCCTAAAGGCTCTGGGCTATAGCAGGGAGCCCCTCTGCATCAGAGAGCGATTGATTCGAGTCCACGTCATGCGTGTGGCCGTGGAAGACGTCGCTCGACTGGATGTGATGCTCAAATTCTATCGGGTGATGCAACAGAACTTGGACTTCATCCGCCTGGCCATAGGCAGTGCTCGGTACGACAAGGGTCTCAACAACTGGCTCAAGGTGACGGGGATGCCAGAGTCCTGCTTCTTCGACATCCACCAGCTGTTCAAGGCCTTTGGCGACGTCTGTATTCAGTTTATATATCCCAGGATTATCCTACTGTACTATGCGGATCCCAAGAATGCCACGAAGGCCCTGAGCTTCGACAACGCCCCCCTGGTTATACGGGATGAGCACATGCGTCTCATTGTGCAGCGCGTTTGCAGGCACAATGTGGACTCCCTGACCAGGGAGTGTTACCATTGGACGGCCGTAGAGAAGAGAATACAGGAGTTCGCCTTGTGCATAGGATACGACAAGGTCAAGGTGGACAGGGAGAAGAGGGTTCAGCATGTGGAGCTCACCGACATGCTGACCCAATACGAGAGACATCTGGGCGTCAGGCCAGCTGTGCGGGAATTGAGCCGCCCCCTGGGCTACTGGAGGCAGCACATGAACTGGTATAAAGAGCTCGATGTCCTCTCCCAGATGTCCTACAATCGCATACATGAGAAACCGGGCAGCCATTGGGTCAAGGTGACCGGCATGCCGCACTACCTCTTCCAGGGAGTCGAGGCCGTCTTCATGGACATTGGCGGCATCGTTCAGATCTGTTTCGTTGGTCAGCTGGCCATTTTCTTTGAATTCAATTGCCGAGAGAAGAGCAGCATAGCCCTGGGCTACAGCGGTCAACCCATGTGCGTTAGAAACCACCTGATACAGGTTAAGGTAGATCAGACCGATGTCCAAGAGCTAAATATGCTAAACAGATCGCTGGATGAGAAAACCAATTCTCGCCCCGCATTACCTAAAAACATTCCACATCACGTTGTCCCCAGTGCCAGAAAACCCACCCTGGGCAAGCTGAAACGCTTCAAAAACTGGTGCTCAAGGATCTATAATAGACTTTTGGGGGAGAACCCATGAGAAAGGTTGGAAATATCGTTTATTTGTGAACGCAACCATTCTTACAACACGTATAGAGCTGGTAATTGTTAGTTAAACATTAATTTTATATATTTTACACATACGATTAGGTTCAAAAAAAATTGGAATTCTCTACCCCCTTCGACTGGGAGTCCCCTTGCTGTTCAATGATTGTGTGAAACAGAAATTAAAATGTAGAAAAAAATTTTATATTTTGTAAATAAAAGTAAACAGCAAGCAATTATATCTGATGCAATTATTTGTGTCTCATTTAATTACTTTTTCCTTTCGATTAATGTTATGCGTCCTCGGTCAACGCTTGGTCTGGTGAGTGAGCCTGGCTATAAGCCCAAAATGGGCAAGCTGCGCTAGCGACCAGCGTTGACTGGACACTCATTGAAGGCAAGTGAACTTCCAGGGGAAAAAGGTTTGATATTCCTTGTGCTACGGTTTCTTTTTCTTTTTTTATATATCGAGAAAGCTGGACATTTACAATATTTACAAGTAATTGGGATCCATCTAGAGCTGTGGACTCTCTGCGGCAACTGTTGCACTATTCGTATGCACTACAGAGTTGATTAGGTCGTGACGCGAACGCGATCTCCAGTTGGTATTTAGTTTATGCGGATTATGGATTAGTTGGCCTGTTAGCTGTTGGCTGGCCATGCCGGCCGATCCACCGCCAGCACCGGCCCGACGCCAGGGCAGACCCTTGAAGGTGTCGACAAAGGCCCGTCGAAAGCTGGCATTCATAAAGCAATAGGTAATCGGATTACAACAGCTCGAGGAATAGGCCAACAGATGAAGGAAACTAATCGTTGTATAGGGTATGTATTCGTATAGCGTCTGACCAATGAACATGCTCAGCGTGTTGATCACATAGAGTGGGGTCCAGCAGATGAAGAACTCGAGGACTAGAACGAAAAGCATTTTCACCACACGTTTCTTGCTCTCCAGGGTTTTGGTTTCGTTGGATCTAAGAGGACAGAAAAAAAAATATCATTTTCCTTCCACTCAACTGCTTGAATGCGTGTCAAGCAGTGCAGGGATCGTTGCTCAACTGTACCTGCGCAGAGCTGCATCTTGCAGACGCAAACTGGGCGATGTGCTTCTCGCCACCGTAACGGTGGTTGTCGTTGTCGTTACCATTGTCGTTGTCGTTGCTAGCGTGGCTGTGGTGGCCACAGCTCCACCGCCATTGTTATTATTACTATTCGTAGCTTTAAAGTGGGGGAAATAAAGACAAAGTAGCTGGTTTAGATGGGCACCACTTACCCATACACTCGGCTGGGGCGTTGAGCACCAAAATGCAATTGTTGCTGCTGCCAGGCGTTGCTGTAGCTGATGTTCCTCCACCGCCTGATTCTACCAAGGCCTGACCCTGCTGCTGCTGCTGCTGCTGTTGATGTGTCTGTTGACCTGAACCCATGATGGCTGTCATGGTCATGCGACCAGTGTGCTTACCCATGCCCATGTACAGGGTGCGTGTGATGAGTATATAGGCCACGCAGAGTATGAACAGGGGCAGCACCAACAGCAATACATTCAATAAGATGTTATAGAAACGTTCGTAGCCCTGATCTGGCCAAATCTCTCGACACTTGCAATAGCCTTGGGCAGAGGTAAAGCAGTTAGGTGGAGCTGTCTGAGGCTGCGACTGCTGATGTGACTCACCTGGCCGACTGGTGGGTATCAACTGGCTAAAGACAGCTATGGGGGTCATGCAGAGCAGCCCGCCCAACCATATGAATCCTATGATCTTATAGGCATGACTGATGGTCTGCCAGGATCGGGAGCGCAGAGGATGGCAAATGGCATAGTAACGTTCACATGAAATGGCCACCAAGGTCCAGGATGAAACGGCCACCAAAGCAGCTAAAAGGAAGGAAAGCAAATGGCAATTCAATTTCCACAGGCAGCAGGTAAACTGGGAAGGTGAAAAATAGATTTGAACAGCTGTTCAATGGTTGTAATTAATTGATATTGATATATCGGACACCTGGTCGGTGCTTAATATGAAATGCATAAGCCAATTAGATGAGTTTTTGTCAGTCCGATTCGTTTTAATTAAAAAATTTACATTTCCCCAAAGCCCTGCTCCGCTGTTTCGCCATCTCACTGCAAATGGCCGGGCAAATCGATGTGCGTCCCTATAGAGCCTGCCATCCTGGCATCCTGGCAAAGAGTATACAGGCTGGCTAACCACTAGCTGGGCGACCATGATTTGTCTGCCCTTGTATTTCTCTGCCCTCGTTGATGACTGCTGGTCTAACCTCACTGCAGTGCCAACCTCAAGGCAATAGAGCCAGCCAACAGCCAGGCTGGCGCAGTTGTTGTCGGTTGTTTGCTGTTTAAATTTATTAATTTTGCTTGGAATTTGCGGCAGCTTCAGGTGAAAATACCAGCAGATTAAACACGCATTTCCTTTATTTATAAATTGAGCAAACAAGCGGAACAACAAACTGCATTTTCTGCAGGTGAAAATTGAATCAACTTGGGTGTCAAGCGAGCAGCATGAAAATATATAAAATGACAGGTAAATGGCGTTGGGAAAACCAGCTTCGTGCTTTGTGTTTCCAGAGCTTTAAAGGATCATTTAAATAAATATGTCGCTCTGGTTAGGATAGATGGATGGTTGGTTAGGTTGTTTGATTGATTGAATGACAAATGGGTTTCATTGACACGTGGCGCTCATTTCTCAACCCTTTAAAGTTGTTTGGTAAACATCCGGCTGCAGCCCTGCGGTGCCAACTTGCCAATTGACAGGCAAATCGTCTTTCAGGCTACTTAAAGTCGTAATCACAATTGTGCACGCACACACAGGCAGACACACACACACAGCATATGTCAACGGCAGCGAAATGCCTGTAGGCTGAGCTGCTTTGGCTACCTTTAACGTTTGGTCAGAACAGAACAGACCCCAATGGATCCGGTTCGGTTTCTCTTGCTGTTGCTGTTTCTGTGGTTTCCCTCCCCGCCTCCCTCCCTTCTGTTATATGCGCAATCAAATTTTATTGCCCAACTGACGCTTATAAATTTCGTTTCCCTGTCACATTCATGTTGCCGTCCTGCGTGTCGTATACGCAACATGCTTAACACACACACTCACACATATGTAGCCCATAAGCAGCTACCGGCAGGAAAACCCTTCTCAAGCCTTAAGCAACAGCAAAGACACAGGCAGACAGACAGAGGCTCGTCGCGTACAAATCAAATTCAATCAGCAACAACAGCAACAGCAACATGAAATTCAATTTGTGTTCAAGACTTTTGCTTATTCAGACAGTTTTTCGTCAGTTTTTTGATTGAATTATGTGCACACTTATACACGCACAAGCACACGCACACGCACACGGCTTGTGTTTGTATTTGCATTTAAAAAAGAAAAACAATGACAACAAGAGGAATAAAAAAAAAAACGGACAGAAAACTGATTTAGTTGTCATGGTTGCTTGCCTTTCAATCAAGTCTGACAACACTTAACAGCCATAACGGTTAAGGATCTCCCCCTCCCTCTGTGACTACAGCCATTTCCACTCGATGCTGGACTATTTGCACATTTAATCTGTTTGCTTATTTATAGGCTTTGGCAGGTCTATTTCGGGCTGCCTGGTCCCATGAGGGCCCCCATAAGTATGCTATGATTTTTTGCACTTCTCCTGCGCTTTGCTCTGAGACTTTCTCTGGTCTTTTCCACGCCCAACAGTTTAAAGCATTAAGAGAATCCTTCGTTGAAAAAATACAAAATTTATGTGAAATTAAATTTGTCACGCCGTTTGCAAAGACAAACAGCCGACACGACTGCTATTTTCTGTGAAATCTGTGCGGTGGTCGGTCGATGAGACTCGAGAACAAACAACAAATAATAAAAAATGCACTTTGAACTCGAGACAGGAGAGACAAATTATAAATTTTCGCTTAGCTTAACAGAAAAGAACAAGAAGAAGAAGAGGAAAAAGCAGAAAAAGAAAGCAAGAGGCGAAGGCGACAGAGAGAGGAGAAAAACTTTCTATGCCTGCTGACACTTGATGATGAGAGTAAAAGTTTTTAAATTATTTTCTCAAACCCAAAGCCCAATTTCAAAAGCAATGATTGACAACAACTGCTAAAGCATTAGATGAAGAAGGAAGAAGAAAAATCCTTGGCCTGTTGGCTGATGCTGATTCTGGTCCCAGGCACGTTCGCCTTGGCCCAGTTGGCCCTGGGAATTGCTAGAAAGGAGTTGGCCAACAGTCTGGCGCCGATGTCTGATGTCTTTTGATCAACGATATGTTGGGCCAACGTAGCGGTCCCTGCTCGGGCGTCACAACACACACACACACACACACACACACACATTTGGGAATTGCGTTAAATTATTCAAATGACGTTTCTTTCCTCTCCCTTTTAATGGAAGATAAATTATGTTAAAAGATATTAGCAAGCAACTATAGAGGTGAAGGAAACTGGTTTAAAGAGAGGGGGAATCAACCCACCCACCAGTCACGCACTGTGGCCAAATAGGATTGAATTATTCTGTGAATAGAAACCAGCAGCATCGATGGTCTGATTGTCACGACCGATGAATTGACAAAATCCCAAATAAAAAATCGAGAATTGAAAGCAGCTTTGAGGCAGTCTAAAGCCGTTTTATTCCACAATTGCTTTTCTCTTCTCTGCTCTTCTCTGCTCTGCTCTGCCCTGTTATTGAGAGATTTGTGCATTTGGCTGAAAGTCTTTGGGAGTTTGTTTTCAATACAATATTTAAAAAACTTTGCCAACAACAAACGGGTGGGGATGGGGAGGCCACAACAAAGTGGCAAATTCATTTCAAATTCAATGATTTCAGCCAGCAAGTGTTGCCCCTTTAAACGGGCCCCGTTTGAAGCAAGAAAATCAACATTTTGGTTAACCAAGTAAGAAAAGAGAAAGAAAAGAAAAAGGAAAATTATTTTTCTTTGCCTGCTCTCATCTCTTATCAAATCAAGGAAGCTGGGAAAAAGTTTTAGTCAGGCTTCTGCCAGTTGCTAGTAGGTGAAGTCTTAACCGCTTGTTAACCTGCCCACCCAACCACCCACCCACTGGCTGCTGCTGCTGCTCATGTCAATTTGACTTGACTTGACTTGACTTTCACTCACGACGCACACGTCCCAGGCAGGTTGATTTCTTTCCAAATTTTTCAATTTTCCCGTGAAAAAGGCAACGCAGTCAAGTGATATTTAATATTATAATTCCTTTGGCTACGTGATTCAGCTACAGCTACAGCTAAAGGCAGAGCTGCTGCTGCTCCTGCTGCTGCTCCTGCTGATAGAAACTTTAGCTGGAAGGCCAAACTGAAAGCCCCAAATGTGCATTAATTAAAAACTTTAAGAAATTCCTACGGTAAATGGCAACAACTTGCCCAACAGTCCGAAGCAATATTGTATGTCCGAACGTTTAAGCTTTGATGGGATGGGATGGGGCTGCCCAAAAGTTATCTACACAGGACGAGAGCTGAAAATCATTGGACAGGACAATTAACAAAAATCCAAGTGGCAACTTTCGGGCCTCAACTTGAAACTTGAGCTTCTTGTATTGCAAATTTCTTTGTCTTGATTTGATTTTATTTTTTGTTTGCTGTTTACTGTTTGCTGGAAACAGTTGGACCAAAACACATGGGAATTTATGATTAAAAAACTTGTGTTGCCTACTTTTAGGCATCTTTAATTACATTTTCTCCTGCGTAACGCCACTGAGTCTATCAAGCCATCTCAGCAGGATTCTAGACTTTTTAAAGTGATTTTCTTTGCACCTCCCCCCACCCACCTGCCACTAACCAAATTCATTAGCTAATCCTGCTCTTAGAAATGTAATGCCAAGCTAGGCTGGAGGTGGGTGGGAGGGGAAGAGGACACTTATTACCAACAGTGTAATGTTGTTGTTAAACACAAACAAACGTCCCAAGGATCAAAGTGTAGTTACATTAAGAGCTTAAGTGCTTAGAGGACCAACAGCTTAGCAGCTTAAAAGATTAAAAGTCACAGAGTCCTTGTCTCCTGTCTCCCGTCTCCCGTCTCACCTGCCTGCCAATGCTTTCTTCTCTTCATCTTCATCTTTCTGCACAGAGAGAAAACTTGATGGACTTGAGCAGGCATTAAACTGTTTATTAGCTCAGTTTAAACTAAACTTTGCTTAAAACGCATTAAGTGTAAATGAAATTGCCCTGCCGCTGGGAATAAACCAATGGAAAATCGATCAATTTCCCTTCCAGTCCCCCCGGGGGGGCCCCTGATGGTGTCATATTGGTTTGTCCTTCTCCAGGCTAAATTGACACTAAAGCAATTTTAATATGATAAAAAAAAAAACAGGAGAAAAAACCAGGAGAAAAACTACAGGAAGAATGAAGAGGAAAAGCCATTTAGCTGCTGCTGCTGTTGCTGTTGCTGTAAATTTATTGTGTTTGTTATGCCAGGATGGAGGTAAACATGTGTTAAACAAAACTTTTTTATGCTCAGCGATAGCGAAGAGGAAACCCCCCCTCCCACACACACAGACACAGCGACACACGGACAGCAACAGCAACTGCCCAACTACTACATATAAAATGGAAAATATTTTGCCAGCAGTAGCGCAGGATATGCGAGAGCAAACACACCAATCCACCCACCCATCCACCTAGGCTCACGCATTCGCCGCCCACCGTGGTGCAAAGCACTTTAAAGTCATTAGGTCTGGCAACCTTGTCATTCGATCTGCCTCATTCAACTAAAGAGAAATCAATTTTTCTCATCACCTTTCAGCAATAAATTTTCGAAGATTGAAAGCTGAAACGCCTCGCCTTGACCAGCTTAATGTGTTTGCCGATTCCTGTTTCCTCTTACAAAAAAAAAAAAATTCCACATAAATTTCCCTGGTTGCAGCCCACTGTCTACTGTTGGGTGGGTGGGTGGGTGGTCAAGTGTTGTAGGCAAAAGGCAACAGAGCTTAACTCAATGGCCACCATGATGGGCGGAGTAGCATAACCCACTGTAAGTCTATGAGACTCACACAGGCAGCCATATTAAACGGTCACCGCCCACGCTGAGGCCAGGAACTCCATAGTAGCTAAGCAGGGACAATGGACCAACCGAGCGACGCTCCTGCTGCTGCTGCTGTTGCTGTTGCATGTTGTCGCTGTTGCAAAACTATTTGTGGACTTGAATGCTGAGTTGGTTGTGGCTACTGTTGATGCTGATGCTGATGCTGTTGGTCGGTCGACTTGTTTACTTTTTGCCGATTCCTGTTTTTATTGCGTGCGACGGGAGGCAGGATGATGCGTAGGGCTGGCAGGCAACCCGGCAGGCCTACTGAGCCACTTGGCAGCTTGGCCGCTTGGCCGCTTGCACAATTTGCTTAATGAGTTTTTGCCCAAAAGGCTGGACGGTAGATGGTAGAGAGAGATGAAAATGCGGATTTTTTGGGCGGCTGGCAGCCATTAAAAGCATTGCAATTCCGGCTAAAGTTGAGCTGCCCCTAACGAGGAGGACACAACTCTAATTGGAGTGGCAACCTGGTAACCAAAACTCCGGCTTAAAACGAAACCAAACGGCTGGCTATAAACAGTGCTTAAAGGTTTTGTTGTCTCACTAATTTCAAATTGCTAGCGGCGCTTGGTTGCAGATCTTGTTAAGCGTTTTTTTGGCTAAAAAGCGAATCGTTTATCACCTGAAGGCGTCTGAAAGGTAAATAAATATGCGAGTTTTCCAAGGGCTTTTGAAGCTTGCAGATTAGGCATTTGCCAGGACTCAAAGGACATTGGAAATGCCAAAGCTGCTTTGTGTGTAAAAGACTCGGATACTATGACTCTGAGGCAACCGCATGGATTTCCAAGAAATTTTGAATTTTTTTTCCTTTGTTTGGTTATTTAATGGGCAAAACATGTTGTTGTGCCACCAACTGCTGTTTACTGGCTGAAGGATATAGACAGGATATGTGCCAGTGTGTGTCTCTGTGTGTGTGTGTGTGTGTGTGTGTGAATACAACATCACTTTCAATCAAACAGTTGTCAACAGCAACAGCAACAGGACATGGAGGCAGGCAGTCAGGAAGGAGAAAGAAGGAGGAAGGAGAGTTCAAGGCTATTAAAAATACATTTGCTGCTTGGACAGAGATGAAGATAAAATGAAAGCGCACAGCTAGACATGTGTGTGTGTGTGTGTGTGTGGCAAAGTTACTTGTATAGGAAGGGGGGGGGCAGTAAGTTGGCTGACAGCCCTGGCAGGGAGAGAGAGAGAGAGAGAGGGCGAGACAATTAGCTATGAATTAGTTGTCTTCTGTGTTGATATTTGTTGCCGCATTAGCAGCCACTGCGACCGCAGCCAGGACAAACGAATTGCTATTTACATAAAACAAAACAAAGCTGATGGGCTGATGGGCTGCTGGGCTGCTGCAGGTGTCTGCCAACGCGTTTGTTTGACTGAAATGACTGAAATGGTGCATAAAAAAATAGAGAGAAAATCAACGAAAATAAACGAGAAACGTAGACCAAAGCTCAGTGGAAATTATGGGCAACAAAACCAACGACAAGAAGAAACGTGAGAATTTTTTTTAAAAACAAGTAGAAAACTAGGTGGCGTCAGCTGCCAGGTTAGGCAACAACACAGCCCAACAAGAGTCTCGTTTTCAATTTGTTATTGTTTTCGTGTTTTGATTGTGTTACATTGTGTTTTCATTTTTTTTTTTTTTTGTAAAACTCATTTGCATTCGCTCAAAGGAGCAGCAGGAGCAGGCAGGAGCAGTCAGGACTCTTTAGAACTGAATGAACGGGGAGAAAGGGAAATGAAAAGATTGCAAATCCTTGGCATTTGCTGCGTGAGCGCAATTTGAATTATTTCATCGTCTATTTTTTTATCAACTACTCAAAGGGGGATTGGCAAGAAGGGGAAAAAATCACAGCATACTTCTAGGAGGCAATAGGAAAAGGCAGGTAATGAATTCTCACAGAGAGCTAATGAAATAGCCATTTGAATATGAATGAGATACACATGCAGGCAGACATGTGTGTGTGCTGGTGTGTGCTGGTGTGTGTGTGCTGCTGAGATTTGGCATCTGCATATGTATTAACATAGAAAACCCATAGCTGTCTAAACATGAACATGAAAGCAACTTTGCTAGACAGAGAGTAGCAGGGGGCCAAAGACTTTAAAGGCTGAAAGCTTAAATCCCCCCCATCCCCTAATAGATCAAGCTTTTCGTTTCCCCCTTTCAGACTCTTGAAACTCTTAAACTGAGTGCCGCCAACTCAGTTGCCACAAAAATAATCATTTGAGCCAAACTTTATGGCCAACGCGTTGAAAATGTTTTTGGTTTATAAATAAACAGCCCAAGGACACAGCCACTAGCTGTTGAGTGTTGAACGGAGGACGAATATTGTTTATAATTTTATTGCGATTGCAATTTAACAAGCAGACAGGCAGAAAAAATTTAAAAACAGCGATGGAAATTATCTAAAAACAGACGCGAGACGGTGAGAGATAAGCGAAATGATTATTCTCCTCGATGGGCCATGGAAGGGTCTCGTAAATCTCAGTTTATGAGCTTAACGGGCAGTTGAACCAGTTGAACCCTTGTGCGTGACACTCGTTGATGTATCAACTCTCTTCCTCCCTCTCTATCTCTCTGTTTCTGTCTCTTATAAACCCCTAAAGTTTTTCTCAGTTATGGAAGCAGGCAGACAGGATCCACAGATATCATCATCAACCTACGTCCAGGAAGGTCCAGAAAGAGCAGGCAACTTGGTATAAAAATCTTGATATGTTTGTATCTGGGAATCGAGAAAACTTATTTCGCGCAGCCGCAATAAAAATTTAGCAATTAATCAGGCCAGTTGGTTAGTCAAGTTTCTCATTTTATAGATGGGCAAAGGGATCCACGAATCCTTAAAGATATTTCCATGGATTTTACCATAAACTTTTTACAGTTTTTTTGCAACATTTTTAAGACCAAAAAACACAACTAAAAAAATTAATTAAAAATCTCTTAAATATAATAAAAAACTTTCTAAAAATTCTTTTTAGTTTAAAAGCTTTTCATCATCCTGCTCAAATCATTTCCCCCTCAAGGCTGCCCTTTTAAGCAACAATTTCTCCATCAAAAAAACAAATAAAGAAAAACATTTAAAAAAACCTTCCAGAGCTGCTGTAGTGTCCACTCACCTTGGGCAAACTGTATGAGTTTGCATAGGAAGGCGCCAAAGATGAAATTGCGCAGCAAGGTGCCCACCAGGGTGACGGGCATGCAGAGGACGCCCAACAGCATGTCAGAGATGGCCAGATTGAGGAGAAACACATTGGTGATGGTGCGCATGCGACGGTTCTGCACCAGCGTGGATATGACCAGCAGGTTGCCTAGGACAGCGCAGAGCAGGATCACACTGTAGGTGGGTATAAGCCAGACGGGCATTTCCGTGGCGCTGCCGCTGCTCTGGCTGGAGCTATTGGTGACTGCTGTGACTGCTGTGGCTGCTATGGCGGCCAGGTGACGCTGAGTGTCATCACCGCCTGGTCGTCCAGTTGGTCTATCCAGCTGCAGGCTCACATAGAGCGAATTGCCCGCAAGGACCTCGTCCGTCTGCTCGATACTGCTGTTCGAGGAGCTGTTCGTGGTGGAGGCCAAACTGCTGGCATTCAGGGGCGACAGCGAGAGTATGTGGCCAGCCGGAGCCTGGGCATAGTAGTCCAGCAGGGCCTTGTAGGTGGCTGCGGCGGCCAGGGCCGTTTGGGCAACGTCCTCGGCACTGTACAGCATGGTGGGGGCCAGTCAATGGCGGCCAGACATGGCCAATTGGATTTTCACAACCAGAAACAAGAAAAAAAAAACGTCAAGAAAAATGATTTCGCTTAAGTTTTTCTTTGCGCGCGCAACTTGAAAGCACTTTTGGTCAGAAAAGACGAATCGGACCGACCGGGCGACCACAACGTCCAGGACGCCGGTACGTTTGGCCTCCAGTTTGGTAAGGAACTTAAATGTTAATAACCAGCCTGAATGAATGCAGGCGAAAGTCAACGGCTAGTCCAAGCAACTACCATGCTTGGCAACATATTGCTCACACCCCAGACACATGTTGCGGAGTGTGCGTGGCTATCTATTCACCACAAAGGTTGCCAGCAACATGCCAAGCGGATTGGAATCGCTAACTTTTCAAAGGTTTTTATAAATTAATAAATAAAAACGAAGAAACCAAAGGGGAAATGTTTTTTTATTTTTTAATAAAAATAAAAATAAATTAAATAAAATAATTTTTATGGTTTTTAAGATTTAAGGTTGCTAAGGCAACACAGAGACATGGAAGCCTTTAACTCTGTGGAGTTTTCAAGCAAAAACTGTGTTTTGAAATACAAAAAATTGATTCTGAGTTTAGTCAGGCTGTCAAAGGCATCTTGACTGCCTCAAAACAACATGGCATGATACAACAAACCAGGTGGCTCTCGCTTAGAAAGCACCTGAGTGGGTGGATGGAAGCTCTAAGGGCTTAACAGGTCAGCAGATGTGTGGAATGTGAGTTTAAACGACTTGATATGAGACACCATGTAGTGGAGCGTCTGAGTCAAAGTGCCAAGCCACCTGGTCCATTACACCAGGCAACATATGAGAACGTCTGAAACTCACCACACTTGCCCAAGACCTATAACAGTATAAATGCCAAAGGAAGTACAACAAAGTGTTCATTTCATGCTTTGTTGTTAAGGATTTAGAGGCTATAGAGAGACCTAGGAGGATGGGACATGCCTTGGCCTTCTTGCAGGACACAAGACACCAAGGTAGATGCCATGGTAAAGCGATCGCTAAAGCTGTCCAGCTACAGAGAATGGAAGACGGAGGGCAGAGTCCTCTGCTTTAACTGTGCACTTGATGCCCCCCTTTCTATGCGTTGCCTTGCAAATACCAAAATAAATTTATATTGCCCTCTGGTATTATTTATATATATATGTGTGTGTGTGTGTGTTTGGGCGTGTGTATGTGTGATGTGTACTTGCATGCAGTGTTGTTATCGGTTAGCTAAAAAATATTTCTGTTTCTTCCGTTACCATTTCGCACAATCAGTGAGTTAGAGAGGCAGGGCAATTGGAAGACAGAGAGAGAGAGAGAAACGCATGTTATTTTTACCCACCGCCTATTCATATGTATGCAGTGAGTGCGTGTGTGTGCGTTTGCGAATACTGCAGCGATAACGATAAGCCAGGCAGCCAGCAAGGCAGCCAGCGCATGGAACATTCTCCCGTACACATATGACATCCATATTTGGTTAAAAATACATTCGCTGATGCATTTCCCTCTTCCAGTAGGTGTGTGCGTGTGTGTGTGTAGAGGTTGCTACGTGCCAGGGCCCGTGCCAATGCCCATGCCGTTGCCCACCATCTGGCCTTTAAGATCAGCCCAAAAGATCTCGTGTCTTCCATTTGAATTCACATTTACATGTGTTTCTCTCTCTCTGCCTCTCTCTCCCTCTCTCTCTCTGTTGCTGGTTGGTTTTATTCCCTTTTAGGACTTTTTGGTCAGATTTTGTTGATTCTGTTCGTCATGCCCACACACACCTGACTGCCTCAGCCCAGTTGATGTTCCTCACTCTCTTCTCAAGGTAAAATACCAACGAAACATGAGTGGAAAACAAGGTGGCAAGTGTTGTTGGCAGCACCGCAGCTTATATACCCTTGCAGCACTAGAAACTGCAAGCAGTTTAGCCCAGTTGAGGCATCCGACTCTCTTCTCAAGGTAAAAGGCCAAAGAAACATGAGTGATGTGAAGTGTTGGCAGCACCGCAGCTTCTATACCCTTGCAGTTTGCTTAGATGGTGCCCTATGGGGCAACCTTTAATTAACTTGATCAGGGATATTTCCCATGGAAAACTTATCTCTCGTGCTGGTTAATGCATGGGAAATACATCGCCTGGTTATGGCGTGGCGATAAGTAGAGCAGAGGACTGTTGTAGAGTTATAAATTCTGTTAGCTTTTATGGATGGTGAGTGGTGGTGGTGAAGGGGGGACGACGATGACGACGACCCCGTTAACCCTCAAAATCTCAACTTCACTGGCCCCAATCTGTTCTGCTTGCCCTCCTTCCTCTCTCTTTCTCTCTGTGTCTCTGTGTCTGCAACTGAAATTGAAATCGTCGTCGTCGTCGTCGTCGTCGTCGTTGTTGTCGCTCCATCGTTCGCTTTTATTGCCCCATCTCTGTTCCTCACAGCGGCTGCGCTGCCGGCTTCATTTTTCTTCTGCTTTTTTTTTTCTCTGTTTTTTTTTTTGCGTTTGGCGTCTGGTTGTGAGTGACTTCGTTGGAGTTGCTCGAGCCGGCAGCCGCGCATTCGTGAACAACAATTCGTGCGAGTCGGTTGGGAGTCAATTGCTGTCGGCGATTTAGTTAAAGAAAAAAATTTTAATTTTTTTTATTTTGTGTCCGTTGCGCCTCAAGCCTTTCGGTTGCTCGTCTTGTGGTCTCTGAAATTCACAAATTTTTTTTTTTTATTATTTTTTTTGGCCGCCTTGTTATAAATTTTGTTGTTCGGTTATTAAAGCGATTCGCGCTTTGTTTGTTAAATAATTATCTCGGGGGTTTTCTGTTTGTTTTTTTGTGTGTGTGAGTCGAAAGAAACAGAAACAGAAGACGGAGAAGGAGAAGCAGAAGAAAAATTCATTGAACTTTCAACGAAAATCAAGCGCAGCAACTGCCCTAACGCGGACCCAAAGGGAGCCATAGCAACAGCATCCAAGTTCAACTCCAGCTCGCTTGATCGCTCGCTCGCTCTCCCGTTCTCTGTGTCTCTACCCCTCCCCACCAAGCAAACATGTCAGACGGCATTGAAGTTGAACAAATCGTCGAGAGCAAGCCAAGAAGGGTGAGTAATATCTCTCTGACAACCATAGGGGGCCATAGGGGGGGCGGGAGGCAGGGAAGGCAACGATCGGCTATGCAGTGCATGGGATGCAACGGATGCCATAGGGAGCAGATATGATATGGTGTGTTGGGCTGTGCTCTGGTGCTGTGTGGTGCTGTGTGGTGCATTGTATGCGGGCCTATGGTTGATCAGACCTGAATCCCAACCATGCAAACGATGAACTCTTAATACCCTTCAAGGCACCAGAAATGCCTAAACCTGGTCACACTGAAGCTGGCTTCACTAGATCACCAAGATCAGGGAGGATCCCATCATTCTCTAAACCACTGATCGTCCCAATGAGGCCCTCATGACGTCACAGATTCTTGGCCCACAAACCTCAACACTCACCCTGATGACAGCTGTCTGGTCATTAGGCCAACAGCAATGACTTTGTACCGTACTTTCCACCTTCATTATTCATTAACTCACTGATAGTCACGGTCTCGTCTAACTGTCTGTTTTTCCATTTTTCCACATTTCTTTCTTGCTTTTAACTTATATTTTTAACACTTTTCAACACTTTCCAGCACTATTTGCCAGGCAAAACCTCAGCTGAGCATAAATCTGTCAATTTGTTGGGTAATTTTAAAGCCTCAACAAGTTCATCCTCCCTGCTTTAAGCCTTTGAGTCCTTTAAGGATGCCAGTTTAGTGTATTTGTTGCCAAGCTGGTGTCTCTAGGTCGGCAACCCTTTGCCCTCATAGAGTGTATAAAAATATCAAGAAAAATGAAAAGGAAAAAGGAAAGAGGAAGGAGGAAGGAGGCAGAGAAGAAGGAAGCTAAGAGTGGCAGACCAAGCTGATGGAGGCCGAGAGGGGCGAGAGGGCTGCAGATTTCAGACTCGATACACTCAGTCTGGTTGTGCCGTCGCCGTCGTTTTCAAAGCAACAGCTACCAAGACATGTGTGTGTGTGTGTGTGTGTCAGAGTGTGTGTGAGTGGCCTTTAAATAACTTTGACTCCCAGCTG
>JAWNPV010000641.1:0-16254 GCA_035078785.1 Collessia kirishimana
GCAAAATCCAGTCGAACAGGAACAACGTCCTGCCAGCAGTCAGAAACAAACCGAAGTGGTCATAACACCCGCAACAATAACGAACAACACCAGGAAGGAGACGCCACCAACTGCCCTGCCCACAACCACCACAACCACATCCACATCGACTTCAACTGTCAGCAGCTCTAGCTTCGTCTCAAGCTCCACCAGTTTTACACCGCTGCGGACTTTGAGTCGATATCGGACAACACCCAGGATCACAGCAGGCAGATCAACAACGACAACTACAACGTCAACGGAACCCCCGTTGCCGTTGCCCAAGTGGAAGCAACGGCGCAAGGATATTGCTGTCGGTCAGGACAGCAAGGCCAAGAGCAGTCACCGCCATGAATCTAAGGTGGCATTCATACCCACCAGGCTGCCAACCCTAACAGCTGCAGTAGCAACAACAACGACAACACCACAGCCTGATAGTGAAAAGCTGGCAACAACAAATCCATCTTCACCACGGCAAGTCACCGAAGTGCTCACCCAGAAGTCGGTGAGCAGATCCGTTAGCATCAAGGTGGGCGAGAACGGTGAGGAGATTCCCATCATTGTGAATGACGATGAAAACGAGTTGGAAGTGAAGCCCAAGGCAAATTCATAAATACTAAGTAAACTTAATCACAATCCGTAACCCCCCCCCCCAACTGTAAGGTGAATAAATTATGTTGAAACATAAGTGGGCGGCGCTACTTACCGGCCTCCTCGTCGGCGTATTTATAGTTGGGCTTGGGACACTTGGGTATCAGTTCGGCATAGGTTGTGGGCATCATGTCAACGATGCGCTGATGGTAGGACAAGCTGTAAAGGCAATTGGATCGATTAGATCGATACGCAGTCATTGAATGGAAATGACTTTACCGCAGGCACTTGAGCAGGACCTCCTGAATGAACTTGGGACGCGGATGCTCACCATCGAGCAGAAGGCAACTGTCCCAGTCCTCCCAGGACCAGGTAAACTTAAAGTTACTCAGATGGTAAGAGAACCAGTTGACGAAGCGATCGAAGCATGAAGTGTTCATTGAATCAATGCGCATGAATAGGATTTCCGTGGCCTGGGCGAGCACCTGGGGCAGTGTGCCCGGCTGTAGCTTGCACAG
Organism: Collessia kirishimana; assembly: GCA_035078785.1. Taxonomy (NCBI): domain Eukaryota; kingdom Metazoa; phylum Arthropoda; class Insecta; order Diptera; family Drosophilidae; genus Collessia; species Collessia kirishimana. Next base: position 1,128 of record JAWNPV010000641.1, read on the forward strand.
CTCAATGAGGATCGAGCCGTAGGCAATTTCAAGGTACCGCGGCGTCGGCATATGAAACAGTTCGGCAAATATCACCTCCACAATACAGTACTCGAGCGGTATTTTATGCTTGAATGGAAAGTTAAGCAATTGGGCGGCGCAATCCTTGCGCTCGTGGTAGTGCGTCTCGATAATGTGATGCAAGTGCTCCTCGATGAGGAAACGTTCAATTGAATGGGCACCGGGCAGATTTGGACCATCCGGGCAGTCCGTATAGTCGAACATACGGTAAACAACACGCGGCATTGGATACTCAAAGGCGTCATGGTGAGGCGGAGGCGTTATCTGGGGTAAATTGTGCTGCAAGGCCTCGCATAATATTGAATCGAAGACCAGATAGGGACGCGGTATGTGCTTTTCGGCCCAATTGTCCTGGCGCAGCTTACGGATCTGGGCCCAGAGGCAGTCCAGATACTCCTCCTGCGGATGCGGAGCGTCCGATGACCAAACGCGCAGCGCATTATGATGCTTCTTCGAGCGCTTGTTTAGATAAACCTCGATGCGCAACAGTAGGGCCTCAAGTGCCCACTCCTTCTTCTCATACAGATCACGTCCCACCCAGGGTAGCGTTGAGAGCACGGCAAAGACGAACCAATCGCGACGCACCTGGGGCACAGTGTCCTCATTGGATACATCGATCATTGTATCGAGTAACTGCAGCAGACTGGTTGCCGAGATCACATGACAGTTGACCAGATCTGCGAGAAAGCGGAGTGAATAGCGGGCTGCGTCCCAGCGGCACAGCTTTAGCGACTCCTTGAACGTCTTTACCATGTGATCGACAAATTCGCCGCCGAATTTGTAGTTCTTGGCATTCAAAAGGCCAACCAATGTGGTATAGACTGTGCATTTCTCAGGCATACGCACTGCACAGTCGGACAGAATGCGTAGGATCTTCAGGCGATAGGTGCCAAGATCAGCCTCGAGCACTGAGACGAGACCTTCGAGATTCGATTCCACCGACGAAGTGCTGCGCTCACCTACGCGCAATATCAATGACTCAAGCCGGTCCTCGATCTCTTGGTTCTCGGAAACGCGGCGACGTTTATTGCGTCTATGATCTGAAGAAATAAATTGGTTAGTTGGGCACAAATTGAAATGAAGACGCAGCACAACGCAATCAAAGAAATCAAACTGTTTATATTTTCTACTCACCATAGCCCTCGTCTTCGGTATCATGGGCACGTCGGCGACTCATATTGGTTCTCTTTACTTTAGGCTGTTTGAGCTGCTAACAATCTCAATCCGTATGTGTGTGTCCCTTGCCGGCACACGGATACGATAATTGTGAACTGCTGGTGCAGTTCTCGCTACTTAGCAGTAAACTTGATCTAAGTCGCAATGATGCAAGAAAGATGCCAACAATTAATGAGCGGCAAAAACAAAAAAAAAAAAATTAAATTCGTTTTCGTCTTTTTCCTTTTTTTTTTTTTTGATGGTTGATGGCTTTGCGGCGTGCGTGCTTGAAAACGGTGTAGGCGAAAGTTAACAGTGTTAGGCAAGTAATACGCAGGGCAATTGCTTGTTATCGATAGTTTATTAAAGCTGGGCATTATTTTGCCCCTTAAATATTTCTGTTACAATTAAGATTTTAATATTGCATATGTGTGTATGTTTTTTCCACTGGCCACACACACACACACACCTTTCATTAAATGGGTTGTATAACTCTTACTTTGCATACGTAAAGTTGAGCTTAGTCGATAACTTCAAATTATATTGGTTAATCGATAACTTCAAACTTCAGTCAAAGTGCATTAATGCTTGTAATAGTAAAGATGGCTCCAGCAAATATTTTACTGAGCTTATTTTTTATATTCAACTTTTTAAGCCTAGTCAGCGGCATAGAGCCGTTTACTATAATTGGTACGGGGGTGTCGTTAGGTATTAGTGCTTACGTTTATCCCTATATGAAGGACAGCTACTGTTCAAGGTTTGAATGTTGCGATGAAATCAACATTCCCGGCAACATTAATGGTGAGCAGATGCGGTAACGGTTGTCTCTGACATTATTGTTTACATTTTTAGACCTAAGAAGATCGTTGGAGAAAACCCTTTTTGGCCAGCATATTGCTGAAAAGTACATAGTTGCTGCTCTACAGGCCCATTTTAGCCCGGTCGACTCGCGCAAGCCACTTGTGATTAGTTTTCAAGGGCAGCCAGGAACCGGCAAAAACTTTGTCGCTGATCAGATTGCCAATGCGCTATACAAATATGGAGCAAAGAGCAAATATGTCCACAAGTATCTTGGCCGCGCCGACTTTACCGAAGCGCATTTAGTAGAAAAATATAAGACAAATCTGATTTCAGATGTCCGTCAAGGCCTACGTGATTGTGCACGATCTCTGTTTATATTCGATGAAGTGGACAAGATGCCTAGCGGCGTGTTTGACGCTCTCACGTCGCTCGTAGATTACAATGCCTTTACGGACGGCACCGACCATACAAAAGCCATTTTCATCTTCCTGTCCAATGTCGCCGGTTCGCACATTGCCAACCATATGGGCAGCCTTTTAAAACAGGGTGCCATGCGTAAGGACACACGGCTAAGCGACTTTGAAGATATTCTCAAAAAAGCTGCATACAATATGGATGGGGGCCTGAAGAGGACCAGCCTAATCGATGCTCACGTAATAGATCATTACGTGCCTTTTCTGCCGCTTGAGAAAAGCCACATCATCCAATGTCTTGAAGCTGAGTTTCACCGTTGGAATCGACTGCCGGACAAGTCTGTTATAGACGACATACTAACAAACACACTCACCTTTGATCGCACCCATAATATGTTTGTGGTATCCGGCTGCAAGACTCTAGAGAAGAAGGTGGCTATGTCCCTTAAATTAAATTGATTCCCCATTCCCCGAACACTTCTAATGTTACTTGTTCTACCTGTGCTGTTTTTTAACAATTTTATTTTATTAAAAATGTAAAAAGCATCACCAAGGATTGATCCACTTAAGGCGAGAATCTCTCTTTAGTAAATCTGTGTCGAGACGTTTGGGTTGGGCGTCAAATGACTCGCGTGCAGCGCTACGTATTTCCACGGGCCCAATGTCCTTGGTCACTAAGCATTCGCCGTTCTCTTTTAGTATCGTGTGCTTAACATCCTGCGCTGTCGGCTCCCCATAAGGAAATGTTATGGGTGAAACCTTAATCAGATGCTTGATTTTCCACAGACGCGCATTGTTCTCCGGTATGTTCTTGACTACTGTAAAGTCACTCTGCTTGCCATCGAGGCCCAAGTCCTTTAGTATGCGCTTTTCCCAGTATGGATTTCCCTTAACCGGCTTTATGCGCTGTACGCGAAACATCTTAGCCGGCTCAATTGGCGGGTCCTCATGATCGGGTGTTCTATGTGGCAGTGAATACAGTGAATAGGTTACAGGTTACAGTTATAATTGCTAACTAACACTACCTGGGATAGTAGATAATGCCGGCGTATTTCTTGCCATCTTTGTATAAATATTTCTTGTTATGTTTGCCATAACTACGGATCACTGATGTGCCCAGCTTGAACGGCGTCAAGAACTTTGTCAGGTTCATTTTATTTAATAATTATTGGAAAAAAAAAAGAAAATAGTTGTAGATAGATGTAAATGCGGACAGCAACAGCTGATGGTGTTATGAAACCATCACTATGGCTCTAGCTGAATATAATATACGCATCCCTAATATGGTCGCTCTAGAATATCAGTTAACCAACACTATGCCAGCTGAATGTGAATTTCGTTTTGTCTGCCATTCACAGGGAAGTTGGACAAAATTCAAACCCAACGGTAAGCCAACACAGCATCCCCAAATCGACCATCATGTCAAACGAAGAGGCGGAGCCAAGCACAGGCGACGCCATTTTTATCCCATGAAAAAAAGCTGCAATTGGCGCGCTTCGCCTTAGCCAAGGGGATGTTGCTCTGCCTTTCCCAATTGGCCCAACACACACGACTCTCCCCTAAAACATTTACGGGGTGACCAAAATCAAATCTATAAAGGAAGCTGCAAGCGCTCGATTCCCTGTCAGTTTGATATCAAAGCTTTGCCCGGAACGAACCCAGTCAAGTGGAAGAAACTTCAAAATCGCCAACAACAAGGCGAATTCCTTAATCCTTAATATTAATGTAAGTGAAAATCAGAAAACCAAAGGGGAAACAACAGCATAAAGAGGAATTAAAAATTATTTTTGGAAGCCATTTGCCTGCTGCTGCTGTTGCAGCTATGCAATCCAGTTGGCAGAGTCCTTTGAGAGTTTAAAGGGAATAAAACGCATCAAATAAACATTCGACCGGACCGCGACCAAAAGACGCATTAAATTATTAAATCTCTTCAGACCACAAAAGGGTTTTTCCCCCTCTGCCACCGCCACCGCCACCACCACCACCACCGGCGTCGGTCCCGCGGGGCAAGTAAACGTGACGATTCAGCTCAGCTATTTGTCTAGGTGTGAAAATATGTTGCGAATAAACACAATAAACACAATAAACACGGTAAACACAATAAAAGCAAATGAAACAAACGAAACAAAGCGGAAATAATAGGAAACGCACACAGCATACGGGACACGGGACACAGGACACAGGACACACATGACAGACCCACCGACCACAGAGCGATAAACTGGCGAGGGGGGAAGGGTTGTCGCACCCTTTGACACACACACACACACACCCACACAAATGAACTATAAATAATGCAAGTTGCGTTGCCTACCAGAAGGGGGCGATGGATGCGGTGCAGGTCCAGGAGGCAGACAGGCAAACAGTTAACAGTTCTTCTTCTTCTTCTTCTTCTTGCAGAATTGAGGCATCGCAAAGTCTTCGGATGGTCTAGGATGGTCTATGACATCACCCATTTGGCCCCGGAGCCGCCGCAAAGCATCTCGCTGAGTCGCTACTATTTGCCGGAGGACGACGACATGGTGGCGGCCAACAATGGCAGCGGCGGCGGCCTGGTGAATGGCAGCCTCGGCCATCCGGGTGAGGATTATGCGGCCAGCACCACCCTGGACATTGATAAGCGCTTCCAGGCTCACATGGCCTGCGAGACAGCGGCCCAGCCGGCGCCGCCGCCACCGCCAACGCCAGCGCCTCGGCGACGTACAACGCCAATTGCCCATCTGGATCCCTCCGAGCTGGTGGGTCTGTCGCGTGAGGAACGTCGTCGTCGCCGACGCGCCACGCTCAAGTACCGAACGGCCCATGCGACACGCGAACGCATCCGCGTCGAGGCCTTCAACGTGTCCTTTGCCGAGCTGCGCAAGCTGCTGCCCACCCTGCCGCCGGACAAGAAGCTTTCCAAGATCGAGATACTCAAGTTGGCCATCTGCTACATAGCGTACTTGAATCATGTCCTGGAGACGCCCTGAGATGCCGCCAATGCACCAGAGGCACCTCAAAGTCTTGCATAAGAAACATTTTTTTTTCCCACCTCCCTTCCTCCCCCCCTCTCTCTAGACCGTAAGCCGTGATAACTGTTTATATAAAGAAGAAAGAAGGAAAAATAAATTTTAAGGACTCCAATGTAGCCAGTCGTTTCATCTCCTTTGTCTCCTTCGTCTCGTTCTTTAAAACGCGCCTTTAAGTGCCGCCTCCCTGCCTGCTCGCTCTGGTTGGGGCTCCGGTTGAGGCTCAGCTGGTGGTGCAAAGTTTTTCATTTGCTTTGCCATTTGGTGGACAAGCGACAGCTGCGGCCCAGTCCTGGCTGCCTCTCCCCCCCAGCACACACACAGAGGCACACTCCCCATGAGAGGCGTGTCCTTTGCAGTCTCCATCTGTAGAGAGAGAAAGTCACGCCCCTTTGGCGCTGTAACAGGGTAACCCGAGAGCTGAGCATCACAGCCTGACAGCCTCAAAGCCTTTTTGTCTCCCCATTTTGCTTTGGTTTCTCATCATCAAAATTCTCAGAAATTTTTTCCTTTTTTTTTGTTGTTTTTTTTTTAGTTTTCAACATTCAAAATTGCAACTGTTGGCCGCTCCTCAAACGCATCCTTTGGCAACACGATGGCTTTTAACTTCAGTGCCAATCAGGTGAGCAAAGGAAGCGGACAGACACCCTGTATGACTGGATGATGATGCTGCTGCTGCTGCTGCTGTTGTGGGAGGCGCTTGTGCTGTCACCTGTCTGTCTGTCTGTCTGCCTGTCACTGCGCCACTGTTGGCGGCCTCATTTGAATCGATCACCCCTCGCAACCAGTCTGTGTGTGTGTCGAGTGGGTGGGTTGGGTGGTCGGTATCACTGGACCGGTTGGTACGGGTAACCCGATAACATTTCCCAGCTACGTTGGCAACCAACCAGCTCAGGAGCAGCTCAACGCTCCTAGGCAGTCAAAAATTCCGACAGGCAAACAACAAGCAGCCGCCCAAGGACAGAGGACAGAGGACGGCGGGCTGAGGGCTGAGAGCCGAGGGCGCAATCGTCAACAATGCAAATCCAGGCGACAAACAAACATCAACGGCAAGCAAATTTCACGTGATTTCAATGAGGAAACATTGCTAGCTATATGGTCTAGTGGTGCCAAGCAGTAGTTGAAACCGGGCTGACGGCGCTGATAGATAGAGGGAATCTTCTCTAGCGTTGCCTCCTTCCTCTCTGTCTTGCACAGCTAGGATGTGTCTTATGGGTCTGGTAAACCGTAGAAATCGTAGGTTGATCAGGTCGTTAGGGGCAGATGCTATAGAGTATGGAGCTGAGGAAGCTCTGGGGCTGGAAACGTCCAGGTTTATCAAGAGCAGAACGTGGCTCTGGGCAGACAGAGGGATTCGGTTGCCTGGACTGGACTGCTGTTAGGCTCCTTCGCTCCACTGTCCACTGTCCACTGTCCACCATATAGCTGTCATTGATATTCGATATTCGATATTCGTAGTCAAGTGCTACGCATCTCTGCTGACTGTGTGGGGTTGGGTGGTTGGGTTAGCTGGGTTGGTTGGGTTGGTCGGGTTGGTTGTTTATGTATCTTTGAGGCTTGCAAATAGCTACAGTTGAAGTTTATTTACTTGGTAACGGTAACAACCTGTGACCCCTCCTCCCTTCCCCCTGGCCACTCCATTGATTGCCACGCAACTGGAACTCGTTTACAGTTATTTTCATATTGCGATTGATATACATACAATCGGAGTTGCAAGGGCCAACGGTAAAGGTGAAGGAATTTTTCAATCCACACAACCAAAAACAGTGAAAACATTTCCATCAACGCACGGTCAATGCAGGCAAATCGAATCCAGTGACCACTGACGACCAGTGAGCAGTGAGCAGAGTGGAAGGTGGCAACAGTGAAACCGTGTGGATCGCGTGGATTCACTTAATGGCATTTCAATTTCAATTGTTAAGGCGCACAAATTGACAGCTGTTTTGCAGAGAACGAAGCGAATCAGGGGAGAGGGAGAGAGGCCATCGCCCCCGCATCTATATAGACGGCAATTGATTGGATCTGGACACGGCTGACCACGTCCAAAGGCCATCAGAAGTGGTATCAGCAGCAGTAGCAGGAGCCGGAGCAGGAGCAGGAGCATCAGCAGCAGCATAGCGTGAAATTAGCTTAAGTGTTATCCTCGTCGTCCTTCTGGTCCTCGTAAGTGTTGTGTTGCCCAGCACAAGTGCAACGGTACTTGCTGATGGTAGGACGGAAGCAATGGGAAGCGATGGGAAGGGCAGGGAAGGGCCAAGTGCACGTGCGTCCTAGCCAAGCTGGCTCTGGCTTTTTGACTGACTAATCCGCAGACAAGGACACACAGAGAGGACCGACCGACCGACCGACCGACGGACCGAGTGATAAATTGCACCCCAGAGGGTTGCTATAAAAATCATCGCTTTGGCTGCTTACGGGGCGTGTGAAGTGCGAACCCGGGGGGGTGGAGGGTAAGGCACAGGGTAGTTGGTAACCCGAACGACCATCTCTATCCGCCTGTCCGCCAGTCCGTCTGTCTAACTATCTATTTATCCTTAACGCTCCTTTGTAGTGTTTGTCCATTAAACGCCTTCGCTTTGTTGTTAATTGAGTTTAAAATCAATTTGTATTTCACGCTTGACAAGTGCGCCTCACAGTTCCGATCGCCAGCTTATCCACTCTCCTCCACTCTCCTCCACCCTCCTCCACATCCTTCTCATCATCCTGCTGTTCAAGTCCTTACCCAATTGTTGTGTAATTGCCGTGTAAATTTAATTACAGTAGCAACAGTAGCAACTGGTTGGACACGCGTCTGGTGGCGCGTGCGAGGGCCACCGCTTGCGGTTCCTCCCCCACGTTACCTCAATCAAGTCTTCAATCAAATGTGTTGACAAGTTGTCGTTGTAGTGTAGGCGTATCGAGCGAGTATCCGGTTACCCCAATAGCATTTGCATTTGTTGATTGAAATTCGCATCCGTGGGAAACGGCAACGGAAACCAGAACCACCAACTGGTCGCCAACTGGTCGCCAACTGGTGCTTCTGCACAGGTGCAGTTGATACTACCGAGGTAGCATCGCCAGCTGTCCTACCAAAGCCTTTGATAAATGGTTCCTTCTGCCTTCTGGCTGCAACCTGTGTTTCCGGTGGACCGCTGTACGCTTTTTAGTGTCGCCCAGCTCTAAAAAAACAAACACAAACATCGCATTAAGTGGGATTAGTCCAAATGCCGTTTTACACATGTTGCAACACGGAGATTACACTGGGTAATTGGCCGCCCAGTCGTCCCCCTGGCTGACTGTGACTCGACTATACGGAGGGGAGGATTCCATACCAGGGTAGTTGGGGTTGTCTTTTTATCAATTGGTTGGCTGGCTGGCTGGCTGCTTGGTTGGTTAAGCCCATAAATAACGGCATTACGGTTGCCCTACCAGGTCGGGGATTCAATTCTGAACAGGTGGTGGTGCTGGTGATGCTGGGACTCGATTGACTCTGACAACGAAATGCCTTCGTGTTAATAATTTAGAATCGATTTAATTTGTTTTAATAGACGAGTTTATTGCTGATTTCCCCCGATCTTCTCTCCACCCTTTTTCAGTTCGAGGTCTCGTACACCGCACCGCGTCTCTGTAACTGGGAATGTCCGCGCTACGCTCCGCCGCGACCGCGTAAGTTGCCCGGCAACGTTAAACAGCTCGCCGATAAGAACGGCCATCTGTTGCCCACGGCCAATCGGTAGGTCATTCAGCTGTCCAGCTACCTCATCGTATTCATTTTCTCCACGCTTAAACGCAGAGGGGGCAACTCCTTTGGACACTACCAGGGTACCTATGAGTTGCCGTTGCGCATCACGCGCTCATTTTGCTGTCGCTACGACACTTGCCTAAGTGGACGCTACAAGTTTCGGAATTTTCCGCGCGATCTGTGCTGCTGTCAACTGGAGAACAGACGGGCCACAGCCTGCGACAAACGCGTCATATTGGGTATCAAGGGCGATCCTCGCTGGGATCGACCCGAATGCCAGACCAAGTGTGAGGGCTTTAAGAAGCTGGCTGCCATCCATTTGCTTAACAAGAACTGCAAGCGCAGGAAGTGTTTACCGCTGGTAAGTTGAATTCATCAATCCATTTGCCTGTTCATGCCATGCTCATTAGCCCCTCCCCCCCCACCTCGCACATCCTTATCTGCAACCGCGTGCTCAAGAACAATGAGAAGTTGATTCCGATAAGGAAATCCACAGTCGTTGTGACCCCGGAGAAGAAGCTAAAGACCAAATCACCCATCACGGCCTTTGCCAAGTCTCGTAAGACTGGCAAGAATGAGCCGAAAGCAAAGGTCGTTAAGAAAGTAAAGGCGGTTAAGGAAGTCAAGAAGGTTAAGGAAGTTAAGGAAGTAAAGGAGGTGAAGGAAGTAAAGGAGGTAAAGGAGGTGAAGGAGGTGAAGGAGGTGAAGCCACCAGGTAAAGAGCCAGAGAAAGCCCAAGTACAGCCCAAAGCCGCCACATCCGATAAGAGCGAGTTAGACTTGAAGTCAATCTGCCCCGGGAAGGAAAAGTGTGCAGACTTAGCGAAGAGCTAAGACCACTAAAAACTCCAGAAACTTCAGAAACCTTGGATAACCCGTCACCAGTATATTGTTTAACCTGTTGTCACCCAACGACCTACCTATTCCGGATGAACTTAGCCTGCACAGTGCACCTGCTTAAGCGGCAAACATCACGGTACCACGGTATCTCTGTTCATCTCTCATCTGTCATTTCTCATCTCACAAATCGCTAATCATTCATGCTCCCAGCCACATCATCTTCATTTTCATCAGCATCTCAGTCTAGTCGCCCCAACTAGTTAGTGTAATCGATAATCGAACCTCCATCATGTCACAAACAGCCGTCGCCAGTGCAAGTTACAAGGCAACGCCACCAGCTTTGGATTTGTCCTACACACCGGGCGACCACACTGAGCCAGAGTTTCGTCTTCCCTCGCACCAGCAGCTGCTCGATCAAAAGTACAACCGGGAACGGGGCCAGGAGCGAGACTTGTCCTTGAATCGTCTTTACCTAGACGAACAGGATTCGCGACCCGTCAAATACCGCGACACCGCGGAGGCCGTTCGTGAGGTTGCCGCAGCGGCTGGTCGTCAGTTTCCGGCTCTGGCCGCTGCCCAGGCTCGATACACCGGCCACCTGGATAGTAACAGCGACATCGATACATCCAGTTTCATACCCGGCAAAGATCTGATTTCACTGCCGCCTGTGCCGGACTTCAAAAACACTTATAACACGGGACCCGCAGCCATTTCGAGCAACGATCCGGATCTCATAAAGAAGATGCCGCTGCATTCCATTACCGAGAAGCCCAATGAACGCTGCCCGTCGCCAGTGGTGCCGGCGTACGCCAACTTTGAGCTGGCGAAGCGCATGCACCAGGACAATCTGGACCACCAGCCTCTGCCGGACTGTGTGGCCGATCTGGCCTTTCGGAAGGCACAGATAACTGGCGGCCATGCCGGCCTGGCCCTCGATATTGATCCCATAGCCACTGGCGTGGGCGTTCGAACGCACAATGCCGGACCCACGCACTGCACCAAGATGAAAGTCTATCGTCCCAAGACGGGCGGTGGGGTGCTGCCGAAGGCACTTGCGGGGGATTCATTTCGTGGCGTTGGCTCCGCTCCCTCGAAGAAGATGGGACCCATGGATCTGGCCATTTGTTGGGACTTTAAGCCGTCCAATCCGGGCGATGAGCCGCAACTAGCCAAGCACATTGATGGCTCCAACGACTCAGCTGGACCTGCCGTCTTCACCTGCGTGAAAACGCCGCGTGAGGGCAGCGCTGCCGATCTGGGCCGCTCGGCTGGCGTCTTTACCAGCACCCTGGGTGAGGCGGATTTCTTTGACAAAGACATCCTTCGTCGTAAGACAGATTTCGGAGGACGCGCCATCGAACGCGAGGATCCCTGCGCCTGTGACTATTCACCGCCAGCACCGCGGGCTCGCAGCGTCTCCCGTGATTCTAGCGCGTCTCACTGTCGTCGTGGACCAGCTGCTGGCGTTAGCTTTGGCAACCTGGCCGAGCTGCCCGGCCGAGGTATGCCCAATCGACTAGCCAAGCAATACCAGTCATCACCCATGCTGGGTGACAAGGCCTATCAGGCACTGCGCGAGAAATATCTTGGCCCCGACAATGGAGATGGTGGCATGTCCATGGGCATGGGCATGGGCTGTGACGACGGCTGCCGTCCAATGGGTCCCTCTTGCAAGCGGGATACACTTCTCCGTCGCCCAGCTCGCCGGCTCTGCCACAAAGTAGCGCCTGCACCCAGATGCTGCCCGTCTGCCATTGGCCGTGGACACTGCCTAACCAGTAAGGCTGCCTTCCGGGCCGGAGTACCCAAGCATAATGCCTCCGGCGACTTTGTTGGCATAGACACAGGCTGCAGCGGTGCAGCTGGCCGCGTACTGGTTGTTCCCCGGCCCCGTCAACCGTATGCCAAGAAAAACTACGACATCGATACTCTGGTGCCGCCGTTTCGCAGCCAGGGCGGAGGTGCTGGCCAGGGTGGCTATCCCGAGCATTGGCGATTGGCCAGTGTGTACCAACATGCCTACAAGCCCCTAGATCAACGTCGCCGTCCCCTCCTGCAAACCGTCTACAAGTAGACTCACTCGGGCCGCTTTAAGGATCTGGAAATTAGATTGAATATTCAATAAACCCAAGCATTTTAAAGATTGGTATACCAAGTATATTTACTGGGAGTTTGTGTTATAAAAATTATGCTGGGGGGGTTTGGGGGGCTTCCCCAAATGTGCAAACTTAAATACGTTTAATGAACTTGTGCATAGTAGATTGTGCATAAAGGTCAACACCTTGGATAGATATTAAAATGATCAAAAATGTAAAATGATTAACTAATAATAATAAAAAAAATGCCTTAAACTTTAAATGTATAAATAAACCACTCATTTCGGCATGCCGACAACAAAATACTCTTTCAAAACATCTGTACTAGCAAGATGGCGGGAATACATAATTAAAGTGTCCAGAAAGTGGTTGTCCAACACTAAGACAAGATATCCGCAACACTGGTACTTGCAAGTGATGCGATACAGAGCTTCGATATACATCGAAAAGTTGTCGATTAACAAGGTGCGGCTTTTGCTTAATGCTGAAGCGGGAATTTAAAAACCCTCAAGCAAATTCAAAACAAATCGCACGCAGCTGACGCTATAGCCTTGCCAAAACAGAATATAAAAATAATTAAGTGCTTTGTAGATAATCTTTGGGTGCAAGAGAGCTTTGAATAAGGTTTAAATGAGTTTAGGTTGTGGTCCCTTTGTTCACTTGGCCGTCACGTAACCATCTTGACTCTTGTGGAATACATGGCGTAGGACGTCGCGCGTCGAGCGCCGGATGCTGTTGCGTAGTGTGTGCTTCCTCTCATTGGTCAGCTGCTCGATGCGCATGTATTCCGTTTGAGGTAAGTTGGAACGCAGTTTCATGGTCCGCTCGCTGCTGTCCACAATTGAGATATCCGCCAGGCATGGCTCTGTGGACTCCGACTCGGCTGTTGGTTTGTTGGGACGACGGCGTAAGCTGTGCCGTATGCTGCTCATTATATTTATGCTGTGATGGTTGACAGGCTTTTCCGATTCCGACGACTCTTTCTTGTGCTGCTGGTTTTGCATGGGTTGGATGAGCTTGCGTATCGACTTGCGAATCATGTTCTTGACACCATGGCCTGAGCTGGACTCAAGCGTTTCCGTGGATTTGGTTGATTTACTAGATGCTATCGACTGCAGTGATTCCTTGCTAACGGCTGCAGCTGGTCGATAGGCACGAACGAAACGCGCAGGAGCCTTGAAATTCAGTTCATCTTGTTCGTCTTCTGATTCCGATGCATAAGCCACATCAGCTTGATCTTCATCTGGCTGCAGTTGGTCTACATTTCCTTTCGACAGTGATGTCATCTCCTCCACAACTGTTTGTGTTGCTTCCGCTGTCACAGCAGTTTCTGGTTTAAGCACAACTTCCGGTGGCAACACTTTTGGCTCCTGCTCTGGCACCTCTGGCGCCTCTGTTTTCTCTGGCAACTCACTCAATTCTGTCAGCGTGCGTCTCTGTGGGCGCACAATGCGAGACTCGAACTCCGAAGAGTTGGCAGTTAACTGCTGAACTACAACTTGGACATCCTTCAGATCCTCCTCCAACTGCAGACCGTTCTTACGCAGCTTTGCCTCGTTAATGCTGTTCTCCAGTTCCAGCTGATAGCGATCCAGTTCCTTGCCAATGTCCATTGTACTCTCTTCAGTGATGGGTCCAAGGGAGCGCTTCGGTGGTGGAACGGGCGAGAAGACCAGCTTCTCGGCTAGCAGTTTGCTGGGCGTAAGCTGTGTCAGGGGCAGGCCGTGGAAGTCAATGCGACAGCCAATTGTGGGCACAAAGGGTAGTCCAATCTTCAGATTTGTGGGCAATGGCTCCTCGGTTAAGCCCTGGTTTTCAACACCTGCCGGATTGCTGGCAGCGGTCGAGGCCTCACTGCGACGATGTATCTCGAAGGGATTCAGCGAGGCGGGGGCATCGCTGCCGCGCAGGTTCAAAGCTTTGTTCACAAAGCATTGAGAGGGAGGGGCAGCGCTCATGCAACGAACCACCTGTCACATGGACACAAATATAGATTCGCTCACATAGATTGTAGCTTGGTTGGACTTACCTCATATGGATTAAACTGCTTCTCGGGCAGATCGAGATTTAGGCCAGGATTCTCAAAGCAGGCAGCCTCACGTTTCTTTTTCTTGGATGGGTTGCGCACTACCTCATAGGGATTTGCTGGTGCCAGTTGCTGCTTAGGCTTTGCTAGATCGGCAATGGACTTGACTTCTAAGCAAGGATTGGACACAAATGGATTTGGATTGCTATGTTTATTTTCCTTGGCAATGCGACGGCGACCGACAAGCTTCTTGGGCGTTGAACTAAATGCGGCGTTGGTAAAGCATGACGCAGGCGCAGCTGTCGCAGGCTGCACTTTAATATCGCTCGGTAAGGGTGGCAGCTGGGGTACAGAGCCTGTTTCCCTCTTGCGCTTACGCGGCGTCTCCTCTGAATACACTAATGCAGCGATGCTTTTTGTTTCCAACATTCTTTTGCTGCGACAAGATAAATATGTAAATAACAAGCTACAAAATGAACTCGCGAAAATAAAAACAATGCGAAGAAATAAATTATAAAATTTCAGTTTCAATAAACAATGCCAATCGTATTAGACGCGCACCATTTTGAAATTTCTGTACTGGCTGCCTATCGATAAGGACTTGGGTAATGGCAGACATATCGGCGTGACGGTTGCAATATCGATATAAGTTCGTTGGCTGAATTAATCGAGAATAACGCACATCAAAATTAAATTGTCTAGAGTGGGGAGCAATGCTAGATAGAAATAGATAACAACAACAATTAATTAGTATAAATCACACACAGCAGATATCAGTGACAAAACGAGATGAGCGATATTGTGCAACTGCAACCACTGCCCTTCCCCATTCACCCCAAATTGGGTGACGAATTGGCCTTCTCGGCCAAAGAAGACGAAGAGGAGCGCCTGCACATTCAGAAGGTGCAGAATGCCTTTCTCTACTACGGGTAAGTGGTATCCCAATATCCAATATCTAATATACATGTCGATATCCATGCCATGATTGCTGTCATCCGCCCATCCAC
>JAWNPV010000642.1:0-16231 GCA_035078785.1 Collessia kirishimana
ATGTGGAGTAGGACAGGCAACATGGCTGTTGACGTTGTCACAGTCGCAGCTGTATGATTTTCAGTTAAAGCGGCATAAAAATGATGACATCGTCGTTGGCATCCGCCAGTGTCAGAGCCGGAGCCTGAGCAGCAGCTCTGCATGCTCTAGTGCCTTCCTCTGGCTTCTTCACTTTCACCTTTCACTTTCAACTCGTCACCTTATTGTTGCTGCGAAACATAATAAATATTCACATGCAGTTAGACGAGGCCGACACTTTTCTGTATTTTTTCTCCAGTTTTTCTCCACTTTTTTCCCCCCGTTTTTTCTGCATTTTTCCCTGCATTTTCCTTGTGTTGTTTTCTTGCTTTATGATCTCATTTAGGCGCAGTAATTACAGTTGGAATATAACGTGTTGAAGGTGGATCAAAGGAGCCCCACAGAAAAGCGCATAAAATGAAGGAAATGCAATTAGAGTTTAAGGACTTTGATCAATTTAAATGCAGGATAGTTGAAGGGACCCCTCTGCTGCCATCTTGATGGCCTTATTTGCTGGAAAATCCACGTCCAGATGTATAAAATATTGCGCTTATAAAAGCTGAAGCTGGGAGAAATAAAAGCAGCCTGGGTGGCTGTAAAATGTCTCACAGATGCCAATAACTGTCTTGAGGGGGGCTACAAACACTATAAATATTCCCAGGCATCCACACAGCCAATGTGTGTGTGTGTGTGTGTGTGTGTGGCTTTTGTCAGGTGTCCTGATTAGAATGAACGCAAAGTTAATGGCGGTAAGAGCAGCAACAACATCAACATCAACGGCAAACAGCTTAAATCAATTAATTTTCCACATGAAAGTATTTTGTAAAGCAACAACTCGAAACATAATGGCAGGCAATAGAAATCTGGATGACGCAGAAGGGACTGCGGCAAGGCTACAAAGATGCAAAGGAGTAGCAAACAAAAAAAAAAAACCCATCAAAACGAGGGAAACAAACCAGAAGGTTCAATGCTTGCATTGGCGACACTTGGATGCCATTTAAACAGCGAAATGTGATTGATGGAATGAAAGGGATGTGGAACCAGCTCAAGTGAGGAACATAGTGTTGGAAAACACCAAAATATTCTGTTGATTGACTTGATAGGTTAATTAAGAGCTGTTTAGAGCAATTGCTAGACATCCTGGGACTCTGGTCTGCCTGTTAATCAGACAATTGCAGTTAAAACTACTAGTTGATGGATTTTTTTCATCAGTCAGTCAACTGCCATTAGTTTTTAGTTTTTCCTGTTTTATTGAATACATCAAACTGCAAAGATTCTCTTTGGTTGGCAACCCTAGTCAATTGGGGTCCTGTAACCCTATGGGCTGCCCCCCTTGTTAGCCAAATGAATAAATCATTTGTATTAAATGGTATAAAAAACCAGGCAGCCAGAGCAACCAAGCCCAACACAGTGAAAACTCATTAAAATTAACACTAATAAGCTTTGTTCCGCGCAGCTGCAACTACAAGGACAACAGCAACAACAGCAACAGCAGCAACAAAGTTGCAGCAGCAACAAATGTCACTTGATGTCTCCTCTTCATTTCTCGCTCTGTTTTGTTTTGTTTTGTTTTATTCTCGTTTCGTTTGACATTTGTCCTGCCTTTCGCTGACATGAGCCTGGCGCCATTGCCATTGCCTCCGCCTCCCTGGCTGCTGTGCCGGTCCGGTCCAGTCCGGTCTGGTCCAGTCCATGTCATTGTGTTGGGCACAAAAAGGTTTCCGCTGTCCGAGTGCCAGAGTGGAAACTTTGTCGTTTGGGTCACCCAACAACATTTGTTTTAAATGGCATAACAAATTGCACAAAAACCGGAGCCTAGCAAAGAACAGCAACAGCAGCAACAACAGCTACAACAGCAACAGCTACAACGACAACATCAGCAACAGCAGCAACAAAAGTTGCGAAAAAATTCTGAAAAACAGGACACACAAAGCAGCAAATGATGTGCAACATAAGATCCACTTATACAGCTAACAGGCTCCTCGGTGAGGCCAGTGGGGCCTGGTGGGGGCTGGTGGGTCTTGGCCAGTTGCAACCAGAACTTTTGTATGTAAATGGCAACCATTCAGGTGCCATTTGAGCCAATTAAACGATAACGTTGAATGGTAGAAACGGTCAGATGGTCAAGAGTGTTGTTGGCCCGATAAATGTAGGCCAATGAGTTGGGGTGGGTAGCGCTGAAGGTCAGCAAGCTAAGGTGTCAAGTGTTTCAATGGGATCGACTGGTGGGGGAATCCCTTCTCCCCTGTTAATTGAATTGTTTTTCCCATCCAAGTAAACCGTTGTGGGTTGCCTGACATTTGTCAGTCGATCAGTCTGCGTTGGATTTGTCAAAACTTAGACACAACTCAGACGAGTCGTCGCCTTTAGAATCTACATCTGGAATTAAATAAAAAAACTAAAAAAAAAAAAAAAAATTTTAAATTATAAAGGAAAGAGTTTAACGCTAAAGTTTTTCTTTATTTGTCCGTGGAAATATTCATGAATGCAAAGAGAGAAATGGCCATCAACGTGTATTCAACGAATGTGACGTCGGAGAACTTGTCGCGCCACGAGATGCTTACTTGGGTGAACACCAGCCTGGAGGCGCAGTTCAAGAAGGTGGAGGAGCTGTGCACCGGGGCCGCCTATTGCCAGTTCATGGATCAGCTCTTTCCCAACTCGGTGGCCGTGAAGCGGATCAAGTATCGCACCAATCTGGAGCACGAATACATACAGAACTTTAAGATCCTGCAGGCCGGGTTTAAGAAGATGTCGGTGGACAAGATCATACCAATCGATAGACTGATCAAGGCTCGCTTTCAGGACAACTTTGAGTTCCTGCAATGGTTTCGCAAATTTCACGATGCCAACTATGATGGGCGGGAGTACAATGCTCGGCTGGTGCGCGACGGTGCCGTAATGGGTTTTGGACCGGGTCCCATTAGACCGCAGTCTGCTCGGGCGGCAGTTCGTGGCTCGGCCTCGAATTCGAGTCCCAATCGCACTCATTCTGTCTCCATGCAGAATCACATTTCGTTGGCAAACAAATCGAATTTGGTGAATTTGCTGGTCCCCGCAACGGATGCGGCAGCGGTGGTCAGTGTGACCTCGTCCGCTGTCAACCCTCGACCTGGCGTGGATAAGGAAAATATTGGGGTCAATACGGAGCCGAGTCATGTGGTTGCCGATCTCACTCAACAGGCGGTGGCCCTTCGTAGTATTTTGGAGCGATTGGAGAAGGATCGCGACTTTTATTTCTCCAAGTTGCGCGACATTGAAATCATTTGCCAGGACGCCAGAGAGCACGAGAACTCTGAACTGATTGAAAAGGTCTTTAGCGTCCTCTATGCCACGGTTGATGGCTTCGCCACTCCCAACGAACTCCCCGAGAGCGCCGAGGAGGGACATTTTCATGAAGATTAAATGATGTGTTCGGTGCACACCTCGCCTAAACGATCTACACTAACAATTGCCATCACCGGCAACCTCAATCACAATCGAAACACTGTACAAAGGCTTTTGCTGCACAGCTCAAAACAGCTCACACAGAAACCCACACAGTGACAACACAGAAACACATTCAGCTTTTACTATGTAACGTCGTGTCATGTCATTTTACCTCGCCAAACCTCAGATTATAACATCTGGATTAAAGCAAATATTAAAAGCCAATTTTATACGCTGAGAACAACAGTTAGCGTCGCTTACCACAGCCTGCTGCACAGGCTCTGCACAGTACGCAGTGAATGTGATGAATCATGCAGAAAATATAAAGATTTCACTTGCTTAACATCGTTTGAGCCCTGTTGTTGGTCCAGGAAGATGAGAATCTTGGGGCTGCCGAAGTTTATAATTCACTTAACACAGTGAATATCCATTGCAGTGCACACAGAGACGTGATAAAGTCATTCTTCATTGTGCCAGGACAGCGGTTGACAGTTGTTACCTTCGTCCTGTCTGATTTGCCTTCTGTTTGCTGTCTGTCAGCCCACCTGCCTATCTGTCGACCTGCCTTTCTGCGCCTCCCTCTGTCTGCCCCTTAAGGCTGTTTGCCTGGTTGGTAGCCTCACCCATATGTTAATTAGCCACTTAGTGTTGCCTGATTATCGTGATGTGGTCGCCCTTAATGAAGTTACAACGCACTGTGGTTCAAATTACAGATTTTCTACTTAAATTCATGATTTATGCAAAGGACAACAGGGCAAATAAAATCTATAGGAAGTTAAAGGAAATATTTTTCAAGGTTGCAACATGGAAATAAACTTTTTTACGACACTGTGATGTTTACAAGCTGATAACTTTCTTCCATGGAACAGTAGAAAATCAGGATTCTTGGTATGTAACATTGATTAAAGCTACATGGATCGATTATTAATCGATACATTTGATAAATCAGATTTCTGGATAAATGGAAATAAGTTTCTCAACAACACAATAATGAAGTATCCAAAGAGACACAAATCGAATTTGCTTTTCTCCATGTAAAAGTAGAAAGTCAGAGTGTTTGGTATGTACAATTGTTGACAAAAGCTACTTGGATCGATTAATAATCGATTTCTGTCTAGAAACCTGATGATTTAACCTATAGTTCTTTGGTACAATTGTTGCTGCTTGTATCCTGTGTGTGTGTGTGTGTGTGCGTTGGCATGTTTGTGACATCAATTTGTTGGCCAAGGCAGGCAAAATGAATTATGCGCTGTTAAATGGATTTCGCTGGGCGTCATAAATACAGAATCGATTGCCTTGTAATTGTCATAATTAACAGGCAAGACAGATGGACAGCCCAACAGACGGATGGGGCGTAAAGATATTGTATCTGTGCACACACAGATACTGCATCTGCGACCCAGCGGCTGTTGTTATGGGCCGCACATCCTGTTCCGTGTGTGTTTGCTTGAGACAAAGGCAACGTGTTTGTCCTGCTCTGGACTTCTGGGAATGGGAATGACCGGACAGCGACATTATACCAGCCAGGCTGCGATGTGATCCGTATAAAGCAATTTAGTCCAAAGGAAATTTAATTATTTTTCAATCAACACATGCCAACACCCCACACAAATCACACACACACCACACACACACAGACAGTCCAGCATTAGTCGTTTTCTTGGTATTTAAATTTAAAGATGGATGTTTTCCAGCTGCTCCAGCTAAGGAAAACAATGGAGAGCAGCTGACTTAACCCTCGAAAAATCTTTAATTTCCAAGGGACAGCTATAGGGTGTAGCACAGCCATTGTCACAGGTTTTTCATATCAATTTCCCTTCTTTTTTTGAAAAAGAAGCGAAAAAGCTTTCAATGCTAAAATCCTTGATTTCCTTTTAAATTAAGTTTAGCTGCGGGGCTTTGGCGTTTCCGGGTGTCTTGGACAGACATGTTAACCAGTTGGCAGGCAAATGTACTCGAAGCTCAAGTTACTCAAGTCGCTTCCAGGACTCATTTGCGTCATGACAACCGACGGATGAAACCAAACCGCCAAAAGTGGCAACCGAAGCTGCTAGCACACTCCATCAAGGTAAGCTGGAGTGCAGTCTAGTGATGAAAGCAGAAGGAGTCAGGCGAGAAGCAAGGCTCGGGGAAATTCACAGAATAATTTAAGTTTTAGTTTTCTAGAGTTTTTTAGAGATTTTTATATGAGAAGAGAATCAAGAAAGTCAGAGTTGGCAAGGCAACAGCTTGACTTGTTTGCCTCTGGTTGGTGGCACATTGACAGGTTGGATAAATAGTTTCCCTGACTTTACAAGCTTGGTTGGTTATGAATTACTAATGCTGACAGTGAAAACGCTGGATAACTGGGCATTGAGGCCCCACAGTGTTTAGTTTTTATCTCTAAATTTTCCCTGATTTTCTATTTGATATTTTTGCTAAACGGATTAATGTGGTCGCTACAACTGTTTGTTTTATTAAGACGATTGCTGGTTGCATTACTCTGTCTCCTATGGCTTCTTCAATTACTTAACAGGCTTTTGCTAGCAACAAGGACAACAACAACAACAACAACAACAACAAGTTGCTGGCGCAGGAAAAAAACTCAGGCAGCCAACGGCCAAACATTGTCGCAACGCATTCAATTTAACTTTCACAATTGCGATTGCATTGGCATTGCGACATTCACTTTTCATTTTTGTTGCTGCTGTTTTTGCCTCTTTTTTTTCTGCTTTTATTTTCTTTTTTATTGTTTTTTTTTTTTTTTTTTGCCCACGACCGGCCGTGTGACTGAGGGGCGTAGTTGGCGCCACATGCGCCACATGACCACAGGCAATAACTCATGCAGTTTGCCGAGTCTCACAGTTCCAGGCACCACGGCCAGTACCAAGCAGGCAGGCAGGCAGGCTGAACTCCCCTCCTTGGCTGCTGCCTGCTGCTGCATGTTGCCTCGCCGTTTGGCGTCATTTTTCGGCGTCAACTTTACTACGCCCGTGCATTCATTCAATTGTCAGTGAAAGCAGCAGCAGCACCAGCACACTTTCCTCTTGGCCTCAGCTGCCCTCTTCTTTGCAATCCCTTACTGCCACACACACACACACAGTTCAGTTTTCAATGCCAGTTAAGTCAACTTATTGCAACTCCTGCAAATGGAATCGTGCCACGGACACGAAACACTTGTAAAACGAAGCTTTCCAAATTGATTTTAATTTTTTTTCTCATTTGTTTTTTGGCAACATTTCGTAGGTTTAGAAGAAAACAGCTTAGAACAGTCTGTAGGGCTTTAAGAAAATCCAGGAAAGTGACTAAGGAACCCTCTAGCTAATGTCATAAGCAAGCGCATGACGTTTTCTTGCTTTTGCATGTGGTTAAAGCCTCCTGACACCTAAGAAAAGTCTGCTGGACTTAAAAAAAATCCAGGAAAAATAATTAAATGACTGAGGAAGCTTCTAGCTAATGTCATAGGCAAGCGCATGACATTTTCTTGCTTTGCTAACCTCTGTAAGAGAGAAATACGGAGGTTTAAAGCATGAGCTTCGTTTTGTTAGCTACTTAAATATTTATGAACTGTTAAATCCGTAGAAAATCTTCAACAAACATTGACTGACACGAAAGGGACACGAGCTCAACGCTAATTTAAAGTGTCGAACCAAAGGCAGCGGACAGGCGATATACATATATAACAAAAAATATTACGAAAATGCTCAATACAATGGGCTCTGGGTGTGCGAGTGTGTGTGTGTGTATGTGTGTGAGTGTGAAGTAAACAGCTTTAGCGCCTTGTTAGTGTTGTTGTTTGCTTTTTGTCGCCTTTTGTGTGAGACACGCGGGCACACAGGCACCCAGACACAGGGACACAGGGACACTCAGTGCAACGATGTTATTTTGTTTGCCTTGGGCAGTATTTTTTTGTAACTTTTATTTTTAGTATTTTGTTGCTGCTGCTGCTGCTTGTTGTTATTGTTGTTGTTGTTGTTGTTAGTTGCTGGCATAAAAACCCCCGTAAAGAAGCATAGTGTAAAGGGCAAGTTGGCAGCTTGGCCGCTTCCTTTTCCGTTTTAGTTTTGTCTGGCTGTCATAGACGACAATGCACACAGAGAGACACACACACACACACACACACACACACACATGGCCATGCATTCATGCACATGCAGCCACTCATACAGGGTCACATATTTGTAGTGTACTTTTGGGCATTGCTTAAAAATCGTGCCTTGACAAAAGTTGCCTTGGAGTTGCCGATGCTGCTGCTGTTGCTGCTGCTGCTTCTTTTGCCAGAACAAGACAATGTAAAGAGCCCTATAAAACGTAGCTGCCAAGTCAGGCAACAACAAGTGTTGGCTACTGACAATAACAACAACAACAGCAACAACAGTAGCAACAGCAGCAGCAGCAGCATCAAAGTGGCAATAACAATAATAGCAAAAGAAATAACAAACAGGGAACAACAAAAGCAAACTCAACTAGAAGTAAATAGAAGAATAAAGAACAACAATATCAATAGACCAAAAAACTTTACAAACAGATGATGATTGTTGTTGTTGTTGCTTCTGTTACCTTTAGCATTACAGTTATCAAGCTGATTCTGTCGCTGTCTCAGCCTTTTCTTTCCTTCCCTCTAAACTTTATCCTGTGTAAGAAAAAAAATTTGGCTCAGCAACGTTGCTTTGAATTCTTTACAACGTTTTGATGACTTTAAGCTGAAGGTTCCCCTAGAACTGATCTACCCACTGGATTAATCCTGTGACCTGAACTGATTTAGTCAAAGCTACCTACTGGATTAATCCCTGTGATCTGTAGGCTACATCAGCCAGACAGCAAAGCCTTGATTTTACCTACCAGATAGCTCTCTCCTGTCATAAAAATTCAGACTCTATTTGGACTTTAAAGTTGATTTGCCTTCCATTAAGCTGAAGCATCTCTATGGTCGATTGATGACGCCCGAGCACGGTTCCTTCCTTCGACCTTATTTGCCACCTTTTGTTGCTTTATTTGGTTTATTTGAACCTTGAAGTTAATTTGACTTCCTCCAAACTTAAGCATCTCCATGGTCGATTGATTACGCCCGAGCACGGTTCCTTCTTTCGACCTTATTTGGCACCTTGTGGTGGTTTAATTTTCTCTCCGCCCTTTCAACCGAGGAAGTGAAATGTTTGCAGCTTTAATTTAAATATCTTGTGTTGCCAGTTTATTTTCATCAGGTTGCATAAATTGGAAAGACCTTGCTCCGCTCGCATACAGCCGCCCTTAGGGCAACCGCTGTGGCAACCTCACCTGAGTGCTATTTATTCCTTTTCGTATTCATTGCGAATTATTATTCTTACTTATTTTCGCACAGTGTATGTAAGCTTTTTTGTTGGTTTTTTTTTTGGTATTTTTTCGGCACTTGCCAATGAATTTCATTCAATATGTGAGGGCCAACGAGAAGTCAACCGCTCAACGCCCACAAGCAGACTACGTTTTCCATGTTTCATGAATGCAAAATGTATCAGAGTGTGTGGGAGCGTGTGTGTGTGTGTGTGTGTTTGTTGACCTTGCTCAGCGTGTGGCTGGCAGGTGGCCATGGTAACAGCGCCACCATATAATGCCAACTTAAGCTCATTTACATATAATGCATAACGTATACACATGCGTGTGTGCGTGTGTGTGTGTGTGGCAACTTGAATGCGTGCTTAATTACACCACCAAACACACTGACAACCAAATGGCAAATACACGTTTCTCCCTCTAACTGTGTGCCAAAGTGTTCAAGTTTTTAAGCTTCAGCTGACACGCAACTGCCTAAAAGTAGGCAACGAACTAAACTTTACTAAACCCTCCGTCTGGAGAAGAACTAAAAATGGTCTTAACCAGCGGCTTTGTTACAGATTTGAGCATAATTGCTCAGACATTTCACACCCCGCAGCTTCTATTCATTCACTGCGGTTAGTTGCCTGTAAAATATTCTTTGAAGGAAATATTTTTCCATTTACTTAAGCAACCACCTGCAAGTGTTGAAAATTATCTGCCCCAGTCCGATGGGCGGGCAAATAACACATAAATTCTTATGGTCCAACTGGACAAGCAGCCGCATTCATCTCCATATGGCTGACGCTTCATATCGTTTATCAGTTTGCATTCTTAATTAAAGCAAACATTCGATGACATTGAAAATATATAGTTGTGCTGCTGCTGAATCGGCCTCCTCTCATTGTCCTGGCAGTAATTGGAAAGGAGACAGCAGCAGTAGCCACATTACCACAGCACTAAAAATCTATTTGTACAGTGACCAACAAAAAAAAAACACCCAGAAGAGTCTGGTAAGAGTAGGGAAAAGCACACAACAAATAAACCTTAAACAAGACCAAACACACAAATGCCTGACGACGCTCTATTTGCATTTTGTTGATTAAGCAAATTTAAAAATTTTACACACGCACACACACATACACACAGTTGTGCTAGGTAAGTCTAGGTGACGCTATGACCTGACTAGGTGTATAGAAGATAGATTTTTGCCAGCCACCATAAGGACTCTTCTATGCCCTTGCAGTTGATAAAGGGGAACTGGAATTGTCTGTCTGCTTGCCTGTAGTTCTCGGGACTCTTAAGAATCTATAGAGCAATGTGGTAGTTCATTTAACAAGCTCAACTAGTTTAGGGAACCCTTGAACGGCATTTAACAGTTTTAAACGGTTACAGTTTACTAAGTTTTTTCCGGAATGAACTACTAGATCATGGCCTGCCAAGATGAGAAAATTTCTTAACACAGTCAACAAGCTGTTTATGAACTAGAAGAACCATAATCAGTTCATTGATCAACTCAACTGAGCTCAGAAGAGCGACCTCAGTGCAGTCAACTACCATTGAATTGTTTACTGCTCTCCACCTTCACTGACTGCCCATAAAAGGGTATTAAATTTCGGTTTAAAAAACCTTACAACTCTTTCCTTTGTTTTGCTGAACTAATATTTTTTTTAGCCATTTTTTTTTTGGTAGATTTGCTTTGGTTTATGTAGTTTTGGGTTTTTGAAGTTTTTAGCTTCTGTGCTAAACAAACTCAACTTACACAGCCAAACTAGCTCGGTTGCCTTCCGCTTCTGCACACATCTGCCATCACTTTTCGCATTTGAATTCACAGCCAACCTGGATCGGAACTGGAACTGGACGCAGGTAAAAGTTATTACATTCGAGCACAATTGAAAAAGCCAAACACACGGTGCGAAGTTTTGCGACGTGTAGATGAGTAAATGAGTCGGGGTGATTCAGATTGGGATTGTGTGTCCAGGGTGCTTGACTAGAGCTACCTGGACTGTGCCCAGTGGCTGCCTGTTCAGTTTGAACTTTCTCATTGGCTTTGACCATCCACCCCACCACCTGCTTCCATACATTACAGTGTCCAGGCAAGTTCGACTGACTGTTTGCTTTGCCACTCAAGTGCGAGTTATTAAGCGAGTTAGTTTTACGGATTTTCCTATCAAATTTATTTGTTGTCGCTCTCCTCTCTGTCTGTCTGTGTGTGAACTGTGCACGCTCGGCTTAAATACACGTGTGTGATGACTACCTAGGCAAGTAGCTTTGTCTAAAGATGGTTTCTTGGTCAGCAGTTCAATTTGAAGCCTCTTGAACTGACCATGAAGTACACTGAGAAAAACTTGTATCATTTAGCCTTGTTAGAGGCCCATTTTTGGTTTAATTTTTGCTTGAATTTCTAATTAAATTTTTCTAATATTTTTCCTTGGAATCTTTTAGATTTTTCCATACGTTTTAATTAAAATAATAATTAAAACACAATAAAATAAAATAAAATTTAAAAGAAAACAGAGAGTTACAATGTAAAATAAATTTAAAAATATTTTCAAGACTTTGTGACTCCCCTGACTGAACCATTGGAGTGAATAATCCATTGGAACCAGTTCCTTGATCTACAGACAGCAAGGAGAGCTCGTCAAGGCAAAGTAAGGATTTTAGTTAATAATAAAATAAATAATAATTAAAATACAAATAAAAATAAATAAATTAATAAATAAATTAACTGTTTAAAAATTGCCAAAATGAATGATTTAAGTTGATAAATTTCCTTTGAAGTTTCATCCGTGATCTGGTCAAACTAAATGTAATAAATTTGAAACGCATTTCTGCCTTCTGGCTGATGGCTGTAGGGCTAGAGCGTATGTCCTGTCGTTGGCAGGGCGCCAGGATTATTGAATATGAATACAAATAATTCAGACTCGTTGACCTCATTTGTATAGGTCTTAGTGCAAGTGCAAGTGCAAGTGTCTGTGTCAACGGGGCCAAGGCGATGCTGAAAGGCCGGAGTCTGTGCGGTGTTTTTTTGTGGTCAGTTGGACCATCCTTTGCCGCAGTCTGCATAATTGAAAGCCAAATGCAGAGCAACGCAAGGCAAAAATGGGACACTGGCGTCACCTGGCAAAGTAAAAAACAAAAGTCAGCTCAAGTAGAATTTGAATTTCTTTACCTCATGAAAATATTTTTTAAAATTTCCCATCATGACAGCAGAGAGTTGACCAAGTGATTGTGATTTCCAATCATAGTAGCCAAGACTTTACCAAGTGACACATTCAGTTCGACACTCTCCAGCTAAAACCCAACAGAGCTCAGTATATTTTCTACATCCAACAGAGACACAACAAAAACATTAACATGGCAGTAACACAGAGTCCCTCAATAGATATTTCCGAGAGTGTTTTTCGGGTTTGCTTTCTACGCAACAACGATACTCGCTTCGGTGGCGTCGTTTTACTCGTCAGGCGTGAATTCGACGATCTGGATATTGTGATGGATGTCTTATCCAGTTCTATGCGTGAACACGTCAGACTGCAGTCGGACATAGAGAAGTTGTATCGCTTGGGCGGAGATCCGATCGACTCTGTTGATGATCTGAAGGACGGCGATATCATCGTGGCCTGTTGCAGGGGACAATCGTATATTCATCGCGACTACCAGGTCATGGAATACTTCCTACCGAATAAGTGTTTTAACAGGGCGCAGGGAAAGCGACGCGAGCGCAGCCGATTTACATACAAAGCTAGTCCAGAGGGTCCTTGCGAACTACCGAATATCCTAGAAGAGTACCTCATCATTGATAAGGTGCCCTTCTACAAAAGCAAATCGGTGAGCCTGTATTATGGTTCTAGCAGGACCGAAGACTTTGTTAGCTACATTGTGAAGCGCGTGAACAAGGAGCAGATGTCGTTCGACCACTATAACGAGCTGGGCATCCTACGTCAGCTGAAGGGTAATCCGAACATCACGGAACTGGCCGGCTCTGTGGAGACGCCGAGCAAGGTGTTTATGATCATTGAGCGCATGGACTGTGATGTCTACAAGCTGGTACAGGGTTATGGACAACTCCAAGACGCTCTGATTGCGAAGATTATGGGCGGAGTGGCCAATGGGCTGGAGTATTTACATGGCAATGGCATAATCCATCGGGATTTGAAGCCAGAGAATGTCTTGGTCGATGTCGCCAATGTCACACCCCTCGCTGAACTTTATCCGGATGTGACCGCCACCAAGATAACCGACTTTGGCTTTGCCATCCAGTACAAGGGCAAGAAGCTGATCCACTATTGCGGCACACCGCCCTACATGGCACCCGAGATCATACGCATGAGAGGACATGACTTTGCCGTCGATTGCTGGTCGTATGGTGTGATGCTCTATCTACTGCTCTCCGGCACCTGGGCATTTGGTTCGTTTGAGACCTTCAAGAACGCCGACAAAGTCTGCAAGGCCGTGACAAGGAATGAATTCCGTGTACCATTGGACATAAAACCTTACTTGAATAAGGAGGGCGTTAAACTGGTTACTTCCTTGCTAGTCAAGTGTCCCACGTCTCGTATGACTGTCGAAAATATCTGTAAACATCCATTCCTACAAGAGTACAAGGACTAAAGCCTTTCGGACAGGCGAAAAATTTTTCAAAATTTCGTTTTTCCAGCTAATTGTAATTTTTTTTTTGAATTTATTAACTTTATTTTTGTTATACAAACAGGACAAGGACTACAGCCAATCCAGACAGGCAACAGATTTTTCAAAATTTCGTTTTTCCAGCTAATTGTAATATTTTTTCAATTTTTTAACTTTATTATTTGTGATTTGGAAGCAACATTGTTAAACCATTGAGCTGATTAGTGTTCTCCTGCCGCCAGGCACATTGTCAGCAGCAGCGAATGATACGATAGAGATCATTGATATATTTTCTAGGCGTTATATTAAAAAAAAAATCAATTGAAAGGCAACCAAAATGCAGTTTTCCTTCATCTCTGGCAACAGCATCACCCATTGACATTTAATATGCCACACTGTGTACAGTGTGTCCGTGTGTCTGTGTATTTCCAATTCAATGCATTAAACGCTTCGACGCCTACGGCAAAACGATATCATGTCGATGCTGATGCCGATGCTGATGTTGAAAATTCCCCGAAACAAGTCTCTGCCAAAGTAATTACAATCAATTGACCCTGAACGCTTTTTCCAGTTGACCTGCTTGTTGATAACTCAATGGTGACAGCCCCCCACCCTACACCATGCCCAATGCCGATGCCCTTGTCTATGTCCAGTGTCCAATGTCCCGAGTCCCTTTGTTCATTTTCTATTGTCTTTTTTTTTTTTCTGATATTATAAAGCTATTTATTGAGATATATATAGGTAAGGTAGATGTCATGGGTTGTGGAGTGGCCAGGAGGCTCAAATGAGACACAAAGCTTGTGGAATTAAAATGACCAAACAACAGGATACCCTATGGAAAAAGCTGTTTAAAAAATCCCAACCAAAGAGCTGCAGTGAATGGCTTACAAGCCACTCAGTTCAAGGAGAAATCATTAGTCGAAAGGAATTTCCTTTTGGGTCTGTTTCAATGGGTATTTGAAACACGCGCTGCTAATTTCACAATTGGTTTAACAGGATTGAAAATGAGTTGGCCAGTCAGTTGGTATTATATTTAATAATTGAGTTGAAGCCAGTTGATGGTCTATTAGCTGTTGCGCATTGTCAGCATTCATGAAGGTGAGAAATGAAATTATTAAATGGATTTCAAGCTGCCCTCTCGACTAGAGAGTATCAATGCAGCTGGGGACGGGGAATCATTTGAGAAATAAATCAAGAAAAATAAATAAGAAAAACTTTAAATAGTAGGGAGTAGCAAGGACTCCCACACAGGCCTCCCTGAAGCCACGTAATCAGAGTTTCAAGTTGAAAATAATTCATTTATGCTTGATTAGAGACAGAGACAGAGTGACAGCGAGTTTTTTTATTTTATTTTTGTATTTAAAAAGCTGCCTACAGCAAAGCAAAAAAGCAATAAAATGGAATAAAAGTTTCCATAAAATCAGTTTTGAAATTTGAGTTACTTTATTGACTGCAGCCATCTGTCTATGTTTACCTTTCGGCATAGTTTCCTCTCCTCTATCTCTCCTCTCATCGTCGTTTTTTACCATATTTATAAAACATTTTGCTGTGTTTTCAACTCATTGAACAATCGAGTTGGCAAATATGCCAGCCGCTTCCGTTCTCTCTGCTCTCTGAGTTGAGAAGTTTTTTCTTGGCCTTTTGTTTGCCTGTTTGCCTGTCTGTTTATTATTTTGTCGACAGTTTCGAACCATATTGACCGGGTCCAGCTAGGTCCAGGCAGGTCTAGGACCTATAAAATTCGCATCATTGATTTCTATTTCGTTCAAAGCTCATTAAACAATCGGATAAACTTTAGGAAACAAACAAACAAACAAGGCCAAGTCAAAACCACATGGGAAGGGGAATTTATGGGCCACTAGGTATGGTCTGGAGTCACCAAAGGACTCAGGCCATAAGCAATTAAAAGGACAACCTATGGTATTGGTGGCATCACCAATAACAAATGACATCATGGTGGAGGCAACCTGATGACCCATCAAATATGTGAGATTCTTGTTGCCCAAAAGCTCTTCAGTCAACACATTAAGCTCAGTTCATAGAGACATTAAGGCTTAACGATGAGTGGTTAATGGGTGACTCAAGACAACAGTTCTCTTCATGGTCTAGGGATCAAGGATCAGTGATGAATATTGAACGGTTAACCGCGCTTCTTAGTTGAAGGGCCAAAAACCCAGAGAAGTCAACGGCAGCTTTCAGCTGCCATTAAATCAAAATTTTGCCGTCTTTTGAGTGGCTTCAACGGAGCTGCGCTACTCAGTCTTGATTAAATTCCTGCTGTTAACTAAATCAAGACGAATGCAACCACATAGCCAAAGAATCATTTATCTGCACTCTGCCACTCCAAAGTTGAAGAAATTCACATCGTGTAATTAGCGTTCTTTGCTCCTCGTGCAACGATATCCAGGACTGACAAAATGCTAAATTGCAAATGTGGCTGCTGCTGCTGCTGCTGTTGGTGCTGTTGGTGCTGCTTCTTCTTCCTTGTGTTGCTTAAGTACGTGTCGTGGCGCATTTGCAAATGCGCATCAAATTGCCTTGCCAACCCCCCTGGCACCTCTGTCACCTGCCACCCCCACCCATGAACCCAACCACAAGCCCAGGACAGGAACGTTTACCAGACCAGGGCCAGCCCAACTCATCATAGCAATACCCAAGAGCACCCAAGTGGCCCACATGTGACTCAGCCTGTGTGTGTCTGTGTGTGTGATTTGCAAAATCATTGAGTTGTAAATGGGGGCTGCACGTTCGTGCATACAAATCGCAGTCTTAAAGGCAAGGCAACCCCCAACCCCTTGGAATCAAAGAAATGAAATTTAAATTTTATGCAAATTTTCATTTACACACACCACACACGCACACACACACACACACACACACAGGCTGAGGC
>JAWNPV010000643.1:0-16226 GCA_035078785.1 Collessia kirishimana
AGAGAGAGAGAGAGAGAGAGAGAGAGGGAGCAAGCGATATCAGAGCTGGCTTAAAGGTCGCTCTAAGGGGATATTTTTTTAAAAAACATTTCTTTTTCACCTTAAATCAGCAACTCAAAGTAGTTGTTGTTGATACAGTGACTTTGGCTGTCGCTTTAAATGCCCCGGGGGGGGACTGTCAGGCAGTCAGGGAATGCAGCCTGTAATTTGCATCATTTGTATTTCCACGCACTGAGCAATGCGTTCGCCCCTGGCACCAGCACCAGCACCAGCTATCGATATAATCAAGTCAACAAGGAGGAGACACTCAGTGGCAGGCGGGCAGACCGTAGACAGGAACAACACTTTAGTAAAATTCTTGGAAATTTATTATTCCTAAAAGGCTGGAGAGACAAACCGTTAACACCGCCACCCCCGCTGCATCTCCGTCTGAATGGCTTTGAACGGACAAGAGTCCTTGGCCAGTGTCGCCATCTCCTGAGCATTTTTCTTTCTCCTATTTTTTTTTTCGTTGTTGTTTTTTTTTTGTTCTATTTAGTGCCTCTTAGACATGTTTTCTCTCTGGTAGATAGGTAGGTAGGTAGGTGCTGGCCAGCTAAGCGGCTTAAAGCAAACAGAAAGCCAAAGAGCACTTTGGTGTGTTGGGCAAATGAAAAATGAAAAACTTTCCACCTGAGCAGCTGGCAAACATGTCCACGACAGTATTGATCTGATAAACCCCCAATCGAGTCTTTTTAAATTGTTGAAAAATTATTTAAACTGGTTGGCTGGCAGCCCCAAAGCGTCTAACATATCCTGCCACCAAACAATTTGTGGCAATTGCCTGCGGTCTAAGTGACCGCAAAAAAAAAGAGAGAAAAAGCAAAGGAAAAACTTTTGTAAAACTTCTGCCTAAATGATCACGTAAAACACTCAGGAACTTCATGAGCTCAAGAATGCTTGACCAGCGGCTAAAAGGCAAAAAGTAAAGACTGAAAAGTGAAAAGTATTTCAAGCTTTCTTGGCCACAACTGCAACAGGCGGTCAAAAGTTTTCCCACCACCCGCTCAGGCCCCTTTCAGCTCATATATGTCAGGTGGGAAGGTGGGAAATCGGAGTCTCTGTGTCTGGGTGGCTGGCTGGCTGGCTGGTTGACTATTTAATGTTTAATGATTTTGTCGCAATAATAAAATAAAACTCAAATCAAAGTCTGAAATGGGATATCGCAGGTAACAAGCCAAAGCCGATGCCGATGCCGAAGCTGCCACCTGCCACCTGCCAAGCGCCACGTGCCACAAGCAAAATGCAAAAAGTTATTTTTGGTTTGCCTTGGCCTAATGAGCCTGGCATTGGCATTGGCGTTGAAATTCAATATCTAATGTTTAGCCAAAGTCCTTGTTATGCATTTCAAGAGCCCAGTTACACTGCTCGACAAATGTTTTCATCCAACATTTTCATTTTTCCATTTATTTTTCTTAGGAATTGAGCTGACTTTCTGCTTTGACTTAACTTTGTTCTATGATTTCTATTTATATTTGCCTACCAGTTTTTCCAGTGTATAATGTAAGAGAAACCCTAGAACATGCAACAGTTGAATTCATATTTGAATTTCACATTTCCACTCTGGTTTGGTTTGGTTTGGTTTGCTCAAATTTACACAAAACCTTGGCATTTAACAATGCAATTATATGGTTTTCATAATTCCTGCTGACTTTTGGTGATTTTAATTAAAAGCTTAAAGAAATTTCCATACACAATTCAATTGTAAAAATACAGAGCGAAGCAGCAACGAAGCTTCAGCTTCCTTAACATATTGACAGACAATCAAAGGAATCAGAAACTATGCAAATGCAAAGTCAACAGGACAACTGGGCAGCTGGGCAACTGGATGCTTCAGCTTCAGTGGATAAAATTTATGCAACTCGATTTAATGTTTTTAAATCGGAAAATTCCCTCTGATAATGTCGTGTCGGCGTTGTGTTTGCCTTTCGGTTTGGTTCGGTCGGTTCGCCTGTGCACATGTGGATTCTTAATTGACTTTTGGCCACTTTGGTTGGCCCATATGAATATGCATTTTGCCTCAGAGCCTCAAACGTAAAATGCAATTAGTTTGAAAATATACATTGTAAGCTGCTGTGGCCCCAAACAGTTTATTGTCCGACTATTGATGTGTCACAGCAATGGGAGACTTCACTGCCACAGCCCACAGGCATTAAAGTCGTCGAGGTAATTTAATGCTTTAAGCTGTTTCAATTAGCTCAACTATTTATGGCTTTGTGGGTTTCAATCAGTTATTTTTCTTCACTTTGCTGCTAGATGGAGATGTCTTCCCCACATCCTTTGCGCTGTTGAAACATTTTTATGATTTAATTGGCGACTTGTCAAGTTGTCTCCTTCACCTGATTGAGCTGGATGGCTGGAACTGTTTTGAACAGCCTATATAATCGACAAAAAGGCCTTTGAGTTGTTCGGTTTTTTTTTTTTCTCATGGCCTTTCGGTACTCAAAAGGCAAGCAAATTGGATTTTACTTTGCCAACTGTCGTCATCAGGAGCAGGTCTTGCTGGGATTTTCATAGTTGCTGGTCAGTTTGTTCTCTCTGTGTGCGTCCATGGCAGCTGGCAGTTGGTGGTAGGTGGATGGTGGAAGGTGGAAGGTGGGAGGTGGGAGCTCTCAGCTTAAGAGCAACATTCACAGCAAAGTTTCCATCGTTTGCGAGCCAAAAATTGCTTTAAAAATACCAAACGGTTGCATTTTTCTCCATCACACAAGGGAGCAGCAAGGCCGGGCCAACATTTTTGACCACATCAAGTGCACACAGGAGATTCACACACACACACATACACACAGTAAAGAATTTCAAGGAACAAGTTGCACATTGTTGCTGCAGGTAGCCAAGATCCAAGCTGAGTCGTTTAGTGCAGATTGTTTGACTACAGCAAAAAACACAGAATTTTCTTCCAACTCAATTTTACTTGAATTGAATTCTTTAAATGTAGCAAAATAATCCCCAATCAAACGACCCTTGACCTTTGCCATCAGTCAATCAGTTAAATGACAAAAAAAAAAAAACAAAATAGTTTTAGACTTCCAAGTATTTGAAGACCTCCAAGGACCTTAAGAAAAACTTAATTAAGTTGCCGTTCGCTGTTCCTTTGGCCATCCCTGGAGGGATTTCAAAGGTCAAAAGTCGCTGGTAACATGATTTCCCACTTTACACAGCCACTGAGTGGGTCATGTCAATTGGAGCCGCTTTATGGCCCGCATAGAACGTAATTAACAAAATTTCAACATTAGCGGCAGCCAAAAAAAAATCCCCAAAATAAAAGGGGGAAAATAAAATTAGAACATGTGCAGCCTCTTCTTCTTCTGCTTCTTCTCTCGGCAATTTGGCGTAAAAAGTTTAAATTTTTCTCATGTTTTTGTTGCCTTTTTTTTTGAGCTTTTTAATGACAGTCAGCCCAGCCCAGCCCATCCATCCCGTTCATCGGAGCAGTCAAGTGAGTTCCGCACACACGACAGCCCAAAGCCTCTGGAAAGTTTTTCAATACGCAAAATGAAAAATATGTTCAGTTATATGGAATGTCTGGGGCTGGCAAAAATACAGAAAAAAACAACAAAAAAAGGGAAACCAGAAGGGCTGCCAAGTTGATTGTCTGTCTTTCAATCTCTCTAGACTGGATGCGCTGTTTGGTTGTGGGAAGGTGGGTAGGGGGGGTGGACAAGTTAGTCTCATCCGGCAAAACCTCAAATTCTCTGGCTCTGGCTCTGAGAATGTTCCTCATTTCCGGCATTTTGTTTTTTAATTAAATTTCAAAACAAATGTCATATGTTGTTGTAGGAAAACACAGAAGACAACTTTCTACTTAGAAGAACAAGAAATGCGTGGGCGATGCTGCCGCTTGCCAATGGCTATGAAACATTTCTTCCAACTTGTTTTAGGGGAAACAAGATATGTAATTTGATTCATTAGAGTCAAGTACAGTCTCCACATACATATAAATACAACCAAGTGGCCCCGCAAAGAGTCTGGCCTGGCAGGGTCTTCTTTAGAGTTTAATTGCAGTTGATTGTGTCTCAACCAGTTGAGTGATTTGTTGTGGCTTCTATGGGAATGGAAAATTGTTGTTAAAAATGACGACCAAGCCAAGGGGGTCGTGTCTCCAGCTTCATTAGCTTTTTGTCTTTCTCTTCTTGTTGTTTTTGTGAGGCCAAAGAGAGAAAAATTAATTGATTTGCAAATATTTTCCACATAATTACCCAAAAGTCTCTGAATTATCACAGCCAGAGAGGAGGCCACACAGGACACAATGTGATATTTTTCCGTTTACTTTGGCTGTCAACATTTTATGGGTTTTTATTGTATTTGTTTGGGTATTTAACACGGATATAGCAAGTATGTTTAACAAACATGACTTTTCATTCGCTTTTCGGTTGTTTTAAATTGATTCTGTTAGGCAGCAGCGACAGCGACGGCGACAGCAGTGGAGAACAGAAAGAGTCCAAATGGTTTTTATTGTTTTAAAAAACTAAATTATTTATTTAACGGCCAACAACAGCGATAACAACAACAACAATAATCATAACATTTGCAATAAAAACGAAACGAAAGGGACGGACAAGCTAAAGCCGGCGAGAGGCGCAATTTCCCTTTCCCTCTCTCTCGCTCCTTCTTTCTCTCTCTCCGCCTATTAAGAGAAAGTATTTGTGGTGTGTCTGTGTGTGAGTGTGAGAGCAGCGCACGTGTTTGCGGTTTATTTGCCCTCATTTTGATTGTTATTAAGTGTTGATTAACTCGCCAAACGTCAGACCCTGTCCCTGTGTCTCCCCCGTCGTTGTGGTTAAGTTGTTTGTTTTAGAGCTTCTTGTTGCCCTCAATACCATTCACCCACCGCCCGCAGGGTTATCACCTCGACCTGGGCATGCGGTGGTGTGGCCAGAGCATAGAGTACCGCCTGGGTAACATCCTCGACCTGTAGAATGGTATTACCCAGCTGGGCTTTGGTCTCATCGGGCACAATTTCCGTTGACACCCAGCCAGGATTGATGCTCTGCAAGGAAAACTCCCCCTAAATCTTTCATCTTCGCTCTCATTTATCTTGCCCAACTCACCGTTGTCTTGATCCTTGATTTCTGTGCTATCAACTCCTGTCGACAGATCTCATGCACAGCGGTCAAAGCGAATTTGCTTGGCGTGTAGACATTCAAGGCATCGTCCTTGGGATCCGGCTTGTAGCCGGCCACACCGGCCGTGCTATTGATGAACAACACATGTCCGGCCATCTGACGACGCCTCATGCTGGCCGTTGCCAGCTTCGTACAATAGATGCTGCCCATGAGATTGGTTTGCAGGACATCGGCAATGTCCTGGGTGGGCATATCGAGTAGCTGGCCATCGCGTAAGATTCCCGCATTGTTGATTAGCACATCGACACCGCCCAGTTGGGTGTCAATCCAGGCGAAGGCTTCGTTCACTTGTGTCTCGTCCGACACATCACATGTCCGTTGATGGAAACGTGTCCGCTGTTCGATGGGCAGCGTTTGACGTAGCTGCTCTAGACGCTCGGTGCGACGGGCCAGGCCAACTACCTGCAAACCAGCGGCCACCAAGGCCCTGACACAGCCAGCACCGATGCCTGAGCTGGCCCCAGTGATGACAGCCACACGATTATGCCAACGCTCCATGGTACCACAACGATCGACGTTCAGAGACCAACTGAATGGTCTGTGTCGTTCTAGTTGCATTGCTCTGGCGCTGGCTGTTATTTATGTTCTCCGGCAGCCATGACGTGGCCTGCAGATGGGTGTTTGCTCTTTGGTTTCGAACAGGCCACCTACCAGGCGGTGGCAGCTGATTATGCCCTTTGCCGGCTCGTTTGGTTACATTTTGTTTGTTTGCCTTTCCCTCCACACTGATAAGAGGGGGGCTGTGTGTGCTGGTTTTGTCTAGCGATAAGGCCCCTCCATGCTGGATGAGATTGACTTAGGTTGGAACGACTCTGAGTGGGTGCTTTGGCCGATGCTATTTAGCTACAGTCAGCTGTGTTTTTATTTTTGCATATTCGACTGGCTAATGGAATTGTTTACCAGCTTGGAAATCGGACGACTGACGAGGCAGTTGAAACACACATCGCTCTGTGGTCACATGAACTCAACAGCTAAATCTTAACCAAATGTCAATTGAGGTAATGGCATTGGCCATCCCCAGAGAGCGTCATTGCCATTACCGCCATCATCATCACCATCATCATCAGGTAGTGAGAACCACCAGCCACCAACACTTCAGTTGCTTGGGCTGGCAAGTGCTGATGCAGGTGCAGCTGTGGCCCTGAGCTAATCCTCTGAATGCCGGCTGAGTACTGGACGCAAAAATATGAACTAAAAGCGACGGCAGGGTCGACCAAGTACCTTCAATACTAACTGCAGCAATTAGTTGGATTTTTTCGCCTACGCGCCCAAAAGCTTGCTGCGCATTATTGCTTTGCGCCCTACTGCGTGGGATTTTAATTATCCTTCCTGTTGCATCCGCCGGTCGTAACCGCAGTGAAAACTATTTTCATAAAAATGGCGAAAAATTCGGAAAATAAACGTTGAGGCGACCCTGGGAGTCGTCATCAAACGTGTCAGGCAATTTGCGAGTGAAGTTATCCAGAAATAAACTCCAATCGACATGGAAAATCACAAACGGAATGATAAATGATCCATTAAAGTTAGTTAAAACGAAATGCCCTGCTGTTTCCCATGATTTAAACATTAAAACTTGCCAGGGAAACAACTGTTCATCCTTCGGTGAAGCAAGCACTTTACGCTCGGGAGAACAATTTCTCATAAAACCCCAATGCTGGCGACATTAATCCTGGCAAAGGAATTTCCCCTTTGGCAAATGAATAATGCTGATCACAAATGAGTCTAAAAGTATAATAAACTGGCAAAAGGTTGCCCCAGTGGACCTGGGGGACACGTACACGTATTAACCGCAAATACCATTCATTTGCCTGCTTGACCGAGCCTCATCGGCCTCCTCATCCTTTCAGCTGCCTTTGCTCCAGTGGCCTTAATACAATTTAGCTGTTATTAGTTGACTAGAAGCTGGCAAATTAAATGCGCATTAAACATTACGGATATTATTATGCATATGGCATACTCACACGTATGTAGTAGGGTGATGGTGTGTGTGATTGTGGGGCTATTAATGGATCTAGAAATATTTTTGTATATTTTGTCCGTTACCTTTTTTGTGTGTGTTTCCTGGCTGTGGTTACCTTGTGTGTGGTGTGGTGTTGTGTTGTGTTGTGTTTGTATCCCCCCGAGGTGTAAGCTAAATTATAATGACAACCAAGCGTGGCTTGATAATTGAACGCCCACCTGTCCAACCTAGTCAAGCTGTTACAATCCAGTCGGTTCGGATCTGTCCGTCCGTTGGTAGCTGTTCTGTTCGTCTGTTATGTCTTGCTTCATTCCGTATGCCGTTTGCATAATGACAATGCTTTGGTCCCCGGCCAACTGGCCAACTGGCCAGCTGGCTAACAAGCCGCAGCCCAAATGTATGCTATGTATTTTATTTCCTCTACCTGTGCCTCTGTGTGTGTACTGCTGTGTCTATGTGTGTGTGTGTGTTTCCCATTTGCCTGGATAATTTGAGTTTCATGTTTCGCAACGAAAACAGCTAACGGAAGTTGCCCAGCAACAATAACAGCCTTCTGCCTACCGGCTGCCTAATTACACGCTTTGCAAAAATATCACACATACGCCATGTGGCTCATAGAAATACTTACGGCCAATAAATGAAACAAACAGCAGAGCAAAATTTAAGGGAAAATTAAAGAAAAGTCCACGATAACATGGATTCAACTAAACTTCATCGGGGAAATTGAATTAAATCAGCTTTCTCTTGCCTAATTAATTTAAAATCTGTTTAAAGATCATTTCCATTAGCATACATTTGCCATGAATAAGCAATTTAATTTGATTGTGGAACCAGAAATTGGCCAGCATGGCCAGCATGGTTGACCTGCCCACCCCCGCCCCCCTCTGTGTATAGTCTAGTCGATAACCCAAATAGCAGCTCTTAAAGTAAATGCAATTTAATAGCAGCAAAGCTGGCTGACTGGCTGACTGACTGGCTGACTGGCTGGCTGGCTGGCCAACTGCAACAACTAGAACGAGTCACGGCAATATTCAGATTACACGACAAGCGCCACCACATCCCAGTTGTCCCCCTGGCCCCCTCCAGTGTGGCCCAGTAAGCCCTATGCAGTCGCTGAGTCGTTTGGCCTTTGGGGGCAAGTCCTGTGCCCTCAGCATGTCTCACTTTAATGGCCTGGCATGAAGAGAAACCGGCACGAAATAATTGTTTTCCGTTGAGCAATAATTTTCTATACCTTTAGTCCATTGGGAGGCAGATCCAGCACAGTCACAGTCACAGCCACAACACACAGCCCAGCACAGAGCACAGCACAGCACAGAGAGAGGGAGAGAGAAAGAAAAAAATGTTGAATGAAAGAAAAGTGGGCGTGACAGGCTTCCTTTATTTGGCCCAACAAATTGAGTTAAGTGTAAAAAGTGCCGAGCCAAGCCCTGGCAAAAAGGCCCCACCGACCCACCAGCCCACCACCGAGCCATCGAGCCATAGACTATGCCCCAGAGTGTCCATCTACCTACTGCCCTTTCCCATTCCCATTCACATTTCCATTCAACGAACTGTGGCGTCCATAGGGGCGTATGTGCAATATTTTGTAGCCACACTAATAGTTGATTAGCTTTTGGCCTGCCATAGAGATACCAAGGAGACAAAGATGGACAGACAGTTGGCCAGATAGCCAGAGAGGAAGGTAGGGAGAGGGAGGTGGCATTAGGGCTTTCACATTTACATTTATGTAGAAGCAGCGGCAAGCAGACGACCCACCATGATTGCCGTATTCAGACAGTAATTAGAAGGCCCAGTGAAGAGAAAACTGAGACTGAGAACTGTTCCTTTTTGTCCCGAAACGTAATTTGTTTTGTTTAATTAAATTGTGCATAAATCTTTGTGGCCTTTATGTTCGTTCCGATGTGAAGACAGCATTGAAAACTGCTCTCAGGTAGCAGCCCAGCTCTAGGGCAACAGCATTGATAAACTATGGATTTTCCCAATGAACATTAGAAATCGATTTCAAGAATATCATCCAGGCAATTACTCACCAATGCTGAGGGGAGGGAGCGTTGGGTATATTGATGGTCCTGTGGGTTATTAAATTGCAAAGGTTTTTGCCTTCGAGGGCAGCGAAAAATGGAGACTTTAATGGGGCCCCTTGGAGAAGCTTCTCTTATGATTACCATTTCTTAGTTTAATGGCAATAAGAAATAAAATAATAATTTTCCTCACTGCACACATGTCCAACCACCCAGCAGGTTTACATGTTGCATTTTCCTGACACTTTAAGCGACTTTTGTTCACGTCAATTTGCATTTAATAACATATAAAGAGCAGAGAGAAAGACACAGAGAGGGGGAGAGAGAGAGAGTGGGAGAGAGTTCTGTTAATATATTTATTTCTCTGTGGCAAATCATTCGCATGATGACAGACAAGCGAAGGCAGCAGTTGGAATAATTAAAATACGAAGCAGTAGAGCGTGAAGGAAAAATTTCTGTTGCATACGCCACGGCGTAGGCAGAAAATTCAACGCTTTTTCCATGCGTTCAGAGATGTTTTTTGGCCAGAAAAGTAATATTTTTGAGATGTTTTAAGGCAATTTGAGTTGTTGAAGGCAGAGCTGCTACGATTGATGATAGATTTTCACCTTGTTTAGAAGACATTCAATTGAAATTCATTAATTTCTCTCTATATAATTCCAGACATTTGTTTTTCCCTTTTGCCTGCTGTATACCCATGTCCTTTATCATCCTGCCAATTCCCATTTCATGAACTTATTTCCTTTGTTGTCCAGTGTAGTAAAGAAAATTATTACAGTTATTTGCACAGGCTCAGCCCTTCCAGCACCTTCGTGCTGCCAGCCTGGTCGCCTGCTGCTGCTGCTCGCTGGCTTTGTCCCTGCTAAAAATGAGTTCTCTGAATTACCTCTTAAATCACAGTCAACACAAAAAAAAAGAAAAGAAGAAAAATTGAGGCAAAAGAAAAGGTAAAATATTCACTTCAGCTTTGTTTTCTTGGTCTTCTTCTTCTTGGTCATATTGTTGAGCTGCAATTCTACTTCATTACGGTCAGCTGGAGAAGAGAATTTTTGTGGTTTTTTTTTTCTTTCACATTGTTATCCACAGGTTGGTTGGCTGGCTCATTGGTTATAATTTTATGGGTCCTGTAAACTTAAGTAGCAAATGATGGTTGCTTTGTAAGACGAACAACAATATCACAACCCATAAGACTCCTCTTACCGCCAACCAACCAGCCAGTCACATACGTTTTGCTTTCTTTTCTTTTTCTTTGGCTTTTTCTATATTTTTTTTATATTTTTTTGTATTTTTTCTTCGTCTTACATTGTATTGTTAAAGGCCGTAACAAAAACCTGAACGGCGACTCCTTTTACAAATTTTGTTGCCGCTTTTATGTTTGCCAAGGCAGCCTGCCTGCCTGCTGCTGCCTGCTGCTGCTCAACTTTCTTACTACCCACCTACCTGCGTCTCTCTGCTGCTCTGTTGCTGCCCCTCTAGCGGTTACAAAACAAGCAGCAAGAAAGCAAAGAAAATGGCAAAGAGAACACAAAACCCAACAAAGAAAAAAGGAAAACGATGTGCGCTTTTCACAAACTGCAAGTGTAAACTTTGTGAACTGTAACTGTCTAAAGGAAGATGAGGTAGCAAGCAAGAAGGCTTGCCCCACCCACCCACACACACACACATGTGTTAACGTTAAGGGGATTTAGACTTACTTGGCCAACTGCGGGCCAAAAGGATTCCCTTTGATTTCGACCCCAAAAGCCAGCAGATGACGGCGATCTGAGGATGGATAAATTTGAAGAGCTAAAGGATTCAGGCAGCTGCCACTGGTGCTACAATGTTGTTGAAGCAGTCGAAGCTACCATAGTTTGTAAAAATAAAAAAAAAAAATCGATCACAGCCTGGGGACCTGGGGGAGCTGACAAAGTAAATGAAAATTTAAAGAGCTGATTGACAAAAGATTAGAGGATTCGGCAACAGCAGGTGGCGCTGGGACACCGCTGTCTTTGGATTTCATTTTAAATAGTTAAATTTAACATCAGCCAGCTGCCTGGTTTTACAGTTACAGTTTAAAGTCCATTGCAGTTGGCTTGTCTACTTGAGCAGCTACTGTGGCAGCTACTTGGTCTAGTTTTCCATCCTTGTATCCTTGCGCGCCACACTGTTGACATTGCCATCTTGGGCCATTAGTGTGCCACATGGCCAGCTTTTCCAAGGATAATATGCACACTTCTTGCATCTTAGCCAAGATAAGCAGACACACTCTTCCCCCCCTCTCTCTATCAGCATCCTGAACCGATGGAGCATTCCGGCTATTTTCATGATGTGCTTCCTCCAAGCAACCAGCCAAGCAACCAGCCATTGGCACTTTAATGCGAATGCCCAGGCAAGAATGACTCTTGGCAGCCAATAAGATAGAGAGAGGAGGAGGGCAACGAGAAAATGTTGTTAATGACATTTTTAAGCGCCTCAAATGAGACGACAATGTGGTAACAAATTACACTTGCCAGAGCCACCAAATGGCCAAATGGAGAGCGAAAGGCAAAGAAACTGTGACCACAAAGTCTACAAGCCAAATTCCAAAACTTTTAAAAGCCAGAAACCAATAACATAGAAATCACATAAAAGTTGCTTATTAAACATGGCGAGCGACAAGGGAGTTGTGATGGAAAATAACAAAAAAAAAA
This sequence comes from Collessia kirishimana, assembly GCA_035078785.1. Lineage (NCBI taxonomy): Eukaryota > Metazoa > Arthropoda > Insecta > Diptera > Drosophilidae > Collessia > Collessia kirishimana. Next base: position 11,819 of record JAWNPV010000643.1, read on the forward strand.
CCATAGAAAATAGTTAAAAATACTGGAATTTATTGGAATCAAGAGAGAATGGAAGCTACGAACCGAACTACCCGACAGGATTCAGCACGAATTTTCCCAGACCAGTTGTATAAAGGCAAACGACACAGAGTTGCTCCATCAGTTTTTTCCCTTTTGTGTTTCGTTTTATATTGCTTTGTTGTCTTGTGTTTGTCTTGCTTGGTTAGGAACATTTTGCAAATTCAATTTATACAAAATCCTGCCACTATAAACACAACACTCTCCTCCCCGCCCTCCCTTTTGCCTTTAACCTGTATGTAGGCTAAGAATTGTGGTTTCCACAAAACTTTTCCAGGTGTAAAGCATGTAGAAATAACTGTCTGCTGACCCATGGGCACTGGGAACTGTTTTCCTTTAAAGCCCTTTAAATATTTTATAAGCCTAAGAATCCTTTAGATGGTTAAGGAAACCTGTAATTGAAATGAACAACTGTCAAGGAATTTTTACAGACTTTTGATTTTCATTTGAAGAAAATAATTCTTTGCCTTGAGTTGGCTGTCATGTGGGATTATGAAATATTCATGCTCTCGAAGCAACTGTCATGCATAATATTGATTGCAAAATCGTTGTTGAAATATTTCAACTGTTCGAGTCGGTTTTTTTCTCCCCCCAAATATTTGCCCAACCGAAGCGTCGTGTTTTTTTGCCCGTTTTTATTATGCCAACTGGCAAATTGTTTACCCTGGAGATTGAGGGCCTATTGAAGCCTGCTTTGTATAATAAATATTATGGGAAATCATGAGAACAAGTTTAATAACGTTAAGAGCAATGGGAATTGTAATACTTTGGGAGATTAAAATCAGGGGAAAAAGTCGAGTCAAGTCGAATTGAAAGCTTCTTACTTGGGAGAAGACTTTTTCAGCTTTAAAATGTTCCATTTGCTGCAGCAAATAAATGAAAATCAAGTGAAATTATTTGAATAACTCAATGTAGTTGATACTCATTGGCATAGCCAGCGGTGTCCTTAATTTGGCAAGGAAAAAGGAAGCTACAAACAAAAAAACAAAAACAAGAAAAATTTCTATATCTCGTTAGACACGTTTTGCCCTCAAAAAAATGATAACAAATCCGAAAAAAACAAGCAGGAAAAGAGGGGAATAAAAAGCGAAAATGCAAAAGGAAAACGAGAGGCTTTTAGAGGCGCCTCTAGGTGCCGATGTAGGAAGGAAGCCAAGGACTGTGTGTGGGCACGACACGTGCCCCGACAATCAGCACGTTCCTATGTATTTATAAATATATAATCATAAGTGTATATAGTAGATTCGTGTACATCTATCAATGGTGCGATGAAAATCCATACAAATTGCCAGGCATCAATATGATGTGGCAAAAATTGGTGTCAAAATTATTGATGAGCTCTGGCCGTTGCAGGGTATCCACAGCCTGCAGCCAGAGTACCCATATCATCAATGGCTGGGTCCTGGACTTTAATCAAATTGCTCCCCCACCCTGCCGAAGAAAGAAAAGCAATTTGTGCCCTTCAGCTCTGTCCATGCAATATAGTTTGTGATTCGCTGTGATTGCGGTTGTTGATCTTGTTATTGTTGGCTGGCCTGGCTAACGCAAGTGTCTGCCATGATTTAGCCTGTAATTGCCTGATAAAGTGTTTACAAAATGGCCAGCCTGGCTTGACTTTAATGGCCAGAGCCAGAGCCGCAGCCGAAGCCAGCACAATGCTTGCAACATGTTGCAACAGCCATCAGCCAACGGCCAACGCCTTCAAATGTATCGTAAAGGGAATTCAGTCCGCCATGTATCTATATAAACTTTATCGCCATCCCTTTCTATTTTTGTTCCTTTGTGTCATATAAGTATCTCTTGAATGTTACGAGCGATAAAAAAAAAAAAAACAAGGGAAAAAAATTGTTTAAGCCTCGTGGCTGTTCGGTGATAAAGCTAAAACGAGCCGCCGGCCATATGCGCCTTTGTACGACCGTTTAAAAGACGGAGACACAGAGGGGTCCAGACATGTGTGGTGCAGGGAATTGCATAGGGAGAGCGGGGGAAGCCAGCGTGGCAAGAACTTAAGTGCATTGCCGGTTGGCTTCGTTGTTCCCCCTCTTTTTTTCTCTTGTTTTTAATGGTTTTTCCACCTCCAAACTTGTTAAAACCAACCGCCCGAGCCTGGATGACAGTCAAGCGTGGCGCAATGATATTTTTCCCATATAAAAATTCTCCGTATTTATTTGTTTTGTTCAAACGAAAATTCGAAATAAAAATTCCCCATCAAATTGCCACTCAGGTGGAACAAAAATTGTTCCACAGAAATCTTTCCATGGAAAATGCTCTTCAAAATCATTTTAAATACCCTGTCAGCTTGATATCTATTTAGGGGAATCGTTTACTAATTTTTCCAATGGAAATTTCAGGCTAAAAAATATTTTCATACGCGGAATAGTGGAAAAAATTTTCAAAGTGAAAAAAAAAATTTTTTTTATATGGAAAATTGTGGAGAAAAAAATTTTAAATTCTTTGTAAATAAATTTCTGATGCAAAGACTATAGAAAATTTATTTGTGGCTGTGAATAATAAAATAAAATTTTTTTTTAACAAAACTTTAATGATTTAAGGGTTATAAAATTGGCGGATCCAGCTTTAAGGCTTGATGAACATCATTAGAGACAAAAAACCACTTTCACCTCAGTTTTTTTAAATAAATAAATGAAAATTTCCAATAAAATTCTGTTAAATTTTTTTTTTAGATTTTTGATTGTGTGTGAAAAAAAGGGAAAAAAGCAGAGAAATAATGAGAAGAATTTTGTACGGTTACTTGATTCGATTAGCTTAAGTGTTTTCATGTAATTTAACCCAGACTGATGAATGTTTTCTACACTTTTACAACATTCGGGACCAGTCAAGTTGGCCCGTCAACAACAGCAACAACAGCAAGAATAAAAGAAAGAAAGAAAACAGCTAACAAATTGCCAACTGGGAGACACCATTCAGGTTGGCTGGTGTCCCGGTCGAGTCCAGGTGAACGAGGTGGCTCTGTGGCTCCGTGGCTCCGACTAGCAGTTGTTGGTTGGCTTTCTTAAATGTTCTCAGTAAATAACCGGCCGAATATTTGGCTAATGCCTTTGGCTTTCCTTCATCTCTATCTCTTTCTTGGCTGTCTTCTAAGCTGTTGTGTGCATAATTCAAGGGTAAAATATTGCCAAACACTGGGAAAATGCAAATGGAAATGGAAATTTAAAAGGAAATTCGTTCAAGTGACAACTGGAATTTTTCTGAATATATTTTTTCCTTTATTTATATTCATTCTGACAACTAAGACGGTGGCAGGCTCAGCTGGTACAGAGACTCGCTGTTCTCTTCGCTTTTTTTTATTTTTTTATCTTTGTAGTTAAGCTGGCAAAAATTCTAAGCAATAAAAATCATCTCCGTCATCATCATCATCATCATATCATAAAATTCATATTTTTTTTTTTTGTAGAATTTTTGATTTTCTTTTTTTTTCACACTCTCTAATGCTGGCTGTTGACTGACTGACTGACTGACTGACTGTTGTTGTTGTATATGGAAGTGTGTGGCTCCTGGATTGGTCCTGGTAGGTCGATTTGGCTTGGCTTGGCCTGCATGCAAATGTTTTATGTTTTAATAATAAGTCTGAGGCATGCAAGCGTCGCATATTTTATGCCAATTGTTGGTTGGTTGGCTGACTCCGGCTCTGGTTCTGGCTCTGACTCTCACTCTGGCAGCAGCGCAGCCTTTGGCATCTTCCCACCTGTAAAGCATTTTCCTCGACGTTTTCAACGGGGATTTTCTTGTTTTTGTTGTTTCGGTATTTTAATGCCTGTGTGTGTCCTGTGTCGTGTGTCCTGTGTGTGGCTTTGTATGAGACTTTTCCCTAAGCCGCTTATTTGTAACCCAATTGCCTTCGAGTTTCAGTTGGAGTTTTTACTTTTGAGTTTATAAATCAGCCTCCCCCGACAGCCAAACCCAACATGAAAGCCAACACACACACACACACACACGCACGTACACACAATTTATTTACACAATTTATAAAAAGTTGATTAGAAAAATATTTTATGTTTCTGGCAGTTTTTGCTAATTGAAGTTTATGGCTTCGGGCTGTTTTCCCTTTGTTCTCTTTTATTTAATTTTTTTCTCTGTTGTTCTTGCGCTGTGTGTGTTTCCTGTTTTTTTTTTTTTTTTTTTTTGTTGCAGGAGATGAGTAGCTTTGAAGAATTAAAAAAACAAAAAAAAATCCATTTTACACACACACACACAAACGTCTGCTGTGTTGCCTTGGTCGTTGCAGTGGGAAGTGCGTGTGTCATGCGAATGAAATGCAAATTCAAAGTATGAAATGTTGACTGCATGTGATAGAGCAGTTTCAGCACAAACTATGCGCACTGTGGTTACC
>JAWNPV010000645.1:0-12500 GCA_035078785.1 Collessia kirishimana
CTGGAGTTCCGCGCCCACGAGCCGAGCCCCGCATCCCATTCGCATTCATCGCATTCGCACTCGCATTCGCATCCCGCGCTGCTGCACTCGCACCTGCTAACGCACGACCTCAACATACCGGGGCTGACGTCCCCGTTCGCCTTCCAGATGAACGCCATGGCGGCCGGCGGTGATCCCCAGGAGCATGTGGCCGCCGTGGCAGCCGCCTTTGGCCTCGATATGGAAATGGCCTTGGCCGGCACGTTTCCCAACCTAACCAGCTCACAGGTGCTGGAAGCAGCTGCGGCCGCCAGCAGTGCAGCAGCAGCAGCAGCCTCTTCCGCCGGCAGTGGACGATTGGGCGGCAGCGGCGGTGGTGGGACCTCGTCGACATCGGGCAATGGTGGCATCGCGGCCGTATCCGCCAGCCTGCTCTTGGCCAGTGGCAGTGGGGGCTTAGGCTCGGGTAGTGGGTCAGGCGGTGGCGGTAGCGGTTCAGGCGGCGGCGGTGGTGGTGGTGGCAGCGGTGGCGGCGGCGGCGGCTCATCGTCGCCCTCAACGTCAGCTGCGGCGGCAGCACAGTCCGGCTCGTCGGCCGCCTCGTTGCTCGGCGCGTCAAGTGATCCGAATAGTGTTGTCATGTGTAAGTTCTGTGCTAAAAGTTTTCCCGATGTTACATCACTGATCACGCATTTGTCGGTACATACAGGTGATCGACCATTTAAATGTGAGTTTTGTGGCAAAGCCTTTAAGCTGCGCCACCACATGAAAGATCATTGTCGCGTGCACACGGGTAAGTAATGCAGCCCCACCACAGGCTTCCCCTTTTCAACTCTCTTTAATACATCATCCACCTCACACACACACGCACATACATATATACAAACATAATAACCAGGGCAGGTCAATCGCCCATCGATACCTTGAAAAACTCTCTGTCCTGCCTGACCAATTGGTCTTGTGCTTCCACTTCTGATTGTTGATTTCACATCATCCACTGACCTATTAAATCAAGTTGAAACCTTCAAATCGGGGCTCTTTAAGAGCTGCGTTTAGAGCAGAGTTAAAGCCACAAGGATCCTCAGATCACTGGCTATGAATAAAGGCAAGAAATGGGCTTGGACACCCCCATTTTAGTTATCGAGGCCTTTCAACAGAGTTTAGCCAACAATGCAATGGTTTTCCGTAGCTTGGAAAGCGCATTTCATTGAACCTTCAAGCAACACTAACCCCCCACATTCCACATCAACATTTTATAATAACTAACACATATCGATATCGATTTATCGATAAGAAAATGAAAAAATTAACAATGAAAAACCACAAAAACTTGACAGGCGAACGTCCCTTCCGATGTCATATGTGCGGCAAGACGTTCTCGCGTTCGACGATACTCAAGGCGCACGAGAAAACGCATTTTCCCAAATACGTACGGAAATTCTTATCACCCAGCCCGGTCGATACAAAGGATGAGTTGCCGCAATAGTGAAACGATTTTAGTTTGTTATTAAATTATTATTATTACTACTATTACTATTATAATAATAACAACAATAACAACAACAACAACAGCAGCAGCAGCAGCAGCAACAGCAACAGCAATGTTAACCTGCATCAGAACTACAATTGATGAGTGGAGAGACGATGACACCAACCAAGCAAGCAACACCAGCAACTTTTCGACTTATTTAAGCAGAAAGAAGCGCAAAGAAAGCTTAGATATACAAACAAACAGACACACACACACCTGCATATATCTACCATATATATATACACACACACACAACCAATACATATATGTATATCATACATACACTTATGTACATATTTAAAGAAAGTAAAAACAAAACTCTCATAACAGAAATTTTTTTTTTGCAAGTTTTCTTTTACTGAAAACTTAGATACAATTAGAGCAGGCAGACGACAGGCTTTACAAACCACACACACACACCCAGCCACACACTCACACACACACACACACACTCACACACATATGAATTGTTGAATAATAATGTTTTTTTTTTTGGTAACATATGTGTGCGCGTGTGTGTGTGTGCGTCTGTGTGGAGGCAAACTAATGTTTTTTTTTTTTTTTTATATATATAAATATGCAAGCGACGATTTTTTTTTTTTTCTAATGTCTGAGAGTTGTAGCAGGAATCTAATTACAAGAAGAAATGGAGAAGAGAAGAAGAAGGAGAAGAAAAAAAAAAAAAAAATTATTATCTATACATACATACATACATATATATACAACTATATATATTTTTCAAAAGTATATATATATAAGAGAATGTAAGACATACAAAACAAAACAAAAGATGAAGAAATGAGAAGAAAAACCGAAGTAAACAATACAGCAGAAGAAGAGAAGAAGAGAAAAACAAAAAATGCTATTAAAAATAAGTTGATTAATGATATATAAAAGCTAATGATAAAGATAAAAACTAAAGCTAAAGTTTAAACAAAAGAAAACAAAAAACAAAAAAAAAAAAGAACAGTGAACACGTGATGTAACTTTTTAAGTAAGAAATGAAACCGAGTGTTGAACGATGATGATGATGATGATGTTGACGATGATAATAAGGAAAAGAAAACATAAAAATAACATAAATAAAACAATTAAAGTAGTTTAACTAGCAAACACCCCCCCCCCACACAATATGCAATAATCAACATTTAAACGACAAAAAAAACAAAACAAAAAACTCTTATAAAGCAAAGTGAACTGTAGCCTACTTTTGTGCGCCTTTTAAGTTCTTTTACAGCAAAGTGAACGTATAGAATATAGAACAACTACATACATATCCTTTCCCCAAATACACGCACACACCTACACACACACACACACACACACACAGACAGCTCTTTATACACACATATACCCTATATATATATACATATACATATAAACATAGTTAAAAGCTGAATATCGTCTGGCATTACAGAACCTTCTGTACCTTAACGTAGAACTTAGACCAGAACTAACATTAAACCAAAAGCGAAAAACTTAAATCTACAACTTGTTAGTGAGACTAAAAAAAAAAACAGAAAACAGAATACAGAAAACAAAAAACTACAAATTTCCTCTCTTTTTTGTTTTTTTCCGTTGTTGTTATTTTGCATATTCAAAACACATAAGTTTTATTCACCTCTATATATATACACACACAGACAGACACACACACACCTATATATACATACAAATATACAATATTTATAAAAGAAAAGAAAAAACAACAAGCAACCAACACACACACACACTTGACACTTTGTATAGAGAGAAAGACAAAGGAAAACAGTTAGACAGGCAGGACACACACACACGTACATCCAAACACACTCATACATACGCGTGAATTATGCAAAGCAGAAATTACATAGGAATATCTGTGATCTTAACGATATTTATATAACAAAATAACAAAAATATATACATATTATGAAGGGAAAAACAAGAAGAAAAACAAGATGAAAAGAACGGCAAACAATTTAATAGATATACAAATACATATGCCTAAGGAAACCTTTATTAGAAATATATACACACACACATACACTGAAGAAAATGAAACAACAGCTAATCAAGACATTTCTCTATCGATAGATTCATTTGTTACAAACATACGTGCTTATATATATTGAGAATCAAGAGTCAGCTGTTTTCACTTAAACCCTGCTCGGGCGTCAATTCTTTGGGCCTTTCTAGCAGTTTATTGGCTGATTGCCCACTAGGGCTGCTTTATAACCTGAAAGAAAATGAAGGAAACCCAACAAGATTCGAAAAATATTCAGATAAATTATAAGCGAACACCAATTCGAATAGCTACTGTACTGCTTCTACTCTCTACAAATCAATGGATCAATTGTTAAGAGCAAATAATATTCGAATTGACCATTTAGCTGGCATTGAGTTGTCTTTTGTCGTCCCGTTTCTGCCTGACACCGAAGGAAAACTACAGGCAGACAGACGCCTTGTTAGCAGACACGACATCTATCTAAGCAGCTGTTCTTTGATTGAAGTTTTGCTAATTTAAATCACGTTTTTGCACACAACCACACATCCACATACACCCACACAGTACAGACTTACAGACCAAACTACGTTCGCTTTGTTAAACACATGAAAAAAAATGTATAAAAATTTCGTTGCCTACTTATTGGGATGCGCAATATCATGAATTTCTTTGTCACTTTTATCCAGTTTACTTTGCTTTGATCAGATCTTTTTGGCAGAAGAAAACCGACATTTTTTGTTTGTTCTTTTAGTGTTTAAGTAACCAAAACAAAAGAAAAAGCAAAAACAAATGGAAGTAAATCAACCGATTCTTGTGTTATTACCGTTTATGTTTTTAATTTTCACGAATTTCTTAACCCCCCTGACACACTAGATCGTTTCATTTGTGATCCGAGACATGCAGCCAACAACCGCTGTGAGAGCTGTGAGAATTGCTGCGACCGTCTTGTGCTGGCCCCAATTGAATGTGTATAGAAAATAATGCAAATCGATCTCAAAATTATAAAAAAAAAACACAAAAAAACCCAAACAAAATAAATTTTTATTCTATGCAACATGGAGAGTTGCAGCAACTTTGTGCCTAAACAGCGCAGCAACCAGGGCTGGAGGATAGCAAAGTATGCCGACGAGTAATGCAAGCAGAGAGGCAGTCTTGGGTGCATTTGGCTGGCGGCGGTTTTACGCAAATTAGTAGAAGCAACAACAAAAGCTAAAAATAAAATTCAAAAATTTAATAAAAAATTAAAAAATTAACGACGATGAGGAAACACAGAAACCAAACTAGACAAAATTCAAAATTCTAAATTTTTAAAGTGAAACTTTTGGCAAAAAACTAACCAAAAACAAAACAACAAAATAAAAAAAAGCGAAAACGAGAAACAAACAAAAGAGAAAAATGAAAAAAAAACAGAAACAGAAACAGAAATGGCAACAAAACTTTTGGATTAAACAATTTGGCTGTGATAGCATTACAAAAAAAAACAAAAACAAAAAACAAAAAACAAAAAGCAACTAGTTAAGAGAAAACAAAAACAAAAACAAAAATTTAAACGAAATTAAGAAAACAAAAAAGGAACAGAAAGAGGGAAAAATAACGATTTTTTGCTTGGCATTTTTATTTTAAAATTTAGTTGTTGGCTTTATTTCTCAGCGCAGGCAGTATTAGAAGAGAAACGAACGGGAAGGGACGAGAAAGAGGGGGCGAGACGAACAGGCATCAATTCGACATTGTGATGTTTAAATATAAAAAGAAAGAAAAAAACATAAAAGTAATTATAATAATAAAAACAAAAGAAAACAAAAAACATTTAAATTTAAAACGCAAACGTAAGCAAACAAAATTTAACATTTAGGAACAACAAATAAACAAAATTGTGATTTTCGGCCTTTTAGAAACAAAATTTAATAAACATAATTAACACTTAAATGTTTCAAAACGAAACAACCCAAAACAAAAGCAAGCGAATGCAGCAAACAAAACAAAAAAAAAAGGAAAAAAAAAAAGGGAAAAACCAAAGCTTTGTCAACAATTTTTTTACTTGCACTTTGAAAATTGGTCAGATTTAAGTAGGTGAAAAGCGAGAAAACGAGAAAACGAGAAAAATATGATTTTTAAATGTAGAAATTTCATTTATTAGGGCAGCAGCAAGCAGGCAGGCAGGCAGTTAGAAGGGGGGGCACAACCAGCCCAGCCAAATGCACCGAAGCCAAAAGACATTCCAAGAAGAAATAAAACAAAAACGAAGCTAAATAAACATCAAGCAGCAAGAAACACCCAGCAGAGGTTGCTTGTCTGCATGGCGTCGATCACAAATTGAATTATGAATTTTTAATGATTTCCTTCTATTCTATGCACTGAATACCCATAATAATTCTTATGCTCTGTGTCTCTCACCAACCAACGCATAATTTTTTTCTCTATATTTTTTTTTTTTTTTTTATTGATAATATTTAAGCAAATGTTATTATTATTATATGAAATTTATTTAGCTTTAGCAAAACAAAAAAACAAAACAAAAAATATTTAAACATGGCAACAACAAAACGAAAAAAACAAAAAAAATCTTTTTAATTTCTTGCTGTTCTTACTGTTCTTAAATATATTTTTAAACACACACTCACACACACATGAACACACACACACAATGAATTTGTAAGCTATATGAGAAAAACGAAGCAGAGGAAATTTCAAAAGAAGAAAAATTATTGTGACCAACAACAAACAAGAACCACAAACAATATGAAAACAAAAAACAAACCGAAATAATAAAAAAAACAACAAAAAAACAAATTAAAAGAAAATTACATATATAAATGACTTTTTTGGTTTTCTTTTTTCAATGGTTGCTGACGCTTTTTGTTAAAAAAAATTCTGCAACAATTTATCAAGGAATAAAACCGAGTTGAAAACACCACAACAGTTCATTGTCCTTTTGACTCTTTAGAGTTTCTCATTCAAGATAAAATCCAGATTAAAATTCTAATTCTATATCCCAAAGAAAAATTATTTAATCGATATTTCAATAACAAAATGCCAAACAGACGTGGCATCCACTTGTTGCAAAATTTTCTTATCAATTGCGTTGCTGCGTTAATTCATCCGAAATCATTTTTTCACATATTCATTTGAAATTCATTGTGTCACAGTTTCTCACTTCATTTGATTTAAGTTTAAGTTTTATTCCCCTTAATTTAGTCCCTAAGCCCTTAAGTTAGATTTATGCATCCTAATTTTAATCATTAGATTTATTTATATCATTTGTGTGGTATTTTTTTAAGTTGTGATCAAAAGTTCCTTAGTTTGGTTCCCCCATGGAATGTTTTTGTGTTTTTTTTTTATTTAAATATATGTTTTCAAGCAGCCATTACAAGAAAATATTCAACAAGTTCCTTGAAATGACAGAGACAACAAAACAGCAACAACAAACAACAACAACAAGATGATGAACAACATTTTTAGCAAAATATACAAAACTTACAAATTATGAAAATCCAAACTAAAAAAATGCAAACCAATTGCCAATTTTCAATGCACACACACACTCAACACACACACACACACATGCATACATATTGTTATTTTAATTCTTATATTTTTTTTTTCTTTTACTTTTTTGATGTGTTAACTTGTTGCCAGGTTTTTACTTTGCTTATTTTAAACAAAATTTTTAGTCCAAATATTATGTGAAAATTTTTAACGCATACTTTTAGGCAATGCATAGGCATCAAAATTAAATGCTTTTTATATTGAAAATTATACAAAAGGAAATTAAGAGAAAATTTAACAACCATTAGAGGTAACAACCACAAAAAACGAAAAACAAAAATCTTTAGCCTAAAATTTAATAATTAAATCAAGAAAAACAAACAAAAAAATAAAATAAAAAAACGAAGAAAACCAAAAGGAAATGGAAACCAACACATATGCATAGTATATGGCAAGCACTTAGAGGTATTCAAATAAAATATTTTACAAGAATTAACAACATTAACAACAGACATTAAATCATATTACAATGGACAAGTTTATGTTCGACGCTTACAGTTTCTTCTTTTGGGCAGGAAATTCTCAAATCAATACGATTTAATCTTAACTTTTGTTGAGTCCTTTTCAACCAAACAACAACAGCAACAACAACACACACTGCAACAATGAAAATTATGTAGAATGAAATACTTATCATTAGGCGTACTGCAAAGAAAAACAAAAACAAAAACCATTAAGGAAAAACCAATTAAGGAAATATGAAAAATGATATAAAACAAAATATAAAATTTAACTGCATTTTAATGGAAACAGGAATTTAAAGAGTATATACAAAGGGAAAAACCCAAGTATATAATTAAAAAAAAAAAAACAAGAGAAGAATGAAAAACAAAAGTTATATATACATATACAATATATTTCGAGAACAAAATCTAAGCAAAGCGAGTTATTTATATATGAACCTATATATAAACGCCAGACAAACACCCACACAACACCAGAACACTCCTTTCCTTCTCATTCGATATCCAACTGGAAGACCAACAGCTGTGCATCTGGGATACAGTTCGTTGGGAGCTCCACTAAGGGATCTGTTTAATGTTTAATTATATAATTGTTACATTAAAGATTTAAATGTGAATGATTTTTTTAATTATCAACTATTTCAACCATCAAATGTTGATGGAAAGAAAGCATTGACGGGCAGTGTGTCTCTAACAGAGGACTGTTGTCAGTCAGTGTCCCTTTAACAGAGGACTGTTGATGGTCAGTGACTGGTGAACAGAGCAATGTTAATGGTCAGTGACTGTTGATGATCAAAGTGTCCTATTAACAGAGCACTTAACATAACACTGTTAACAATCAGTGTAACAGACCCTATGAGCTTAAACAGCGAACTGATCGTTTATGCACCGCTGTAAACAAATCATTCACAAACACACGCACGCACACACACACACACACACATACAGACAGACAGACAGCCTCTTTGACAGTAAGTGCTGTAAATATTCGTACAGAATGAGCGGACAGACAGCAATAGAGAACAAGAGAAACCAAAACTGCTTGCAAACGCAGTTACGCAGTTAAAAAAAAAGAAAAACCCAAAACATAAATATATTTACGCTAGAAATTGCATACAAGTCGAATTTATATAAAAATATATATACATACATACATACATACATACAAGCATAATGCATACATACATATTTCCAATTACGAATATACTAAGCAATAATGATAGAACGAAAACGAAAATGAAAGCGAAAAAAAAAAACCAGAAAAAAATCTCCCTTTTCAAGAAAATGTAATATTCAATAACCACCCCCCGTATTACATGAATTAAAAATTTTAAAGCTTTGGCACACACAACAAATTCATTTTTGACAACCAACCTACAACCAACCAACAACCGATAACAACACGTATAAAAATCATCAAATCAATCTAAAACCAAGAAAAACAAAAAAAAAACCAAAACATAAATGAATAAAAAACGTCTTAAAATCAGAGAGAAAAAGAGAAAAATTCAAAACCCCCCCAAACAAAAAATACAAGTTTCGGCATAAAAAAAAAAAACAAACAAACAAAACTGAAGAAATAAAGATGAAAATTGCAAATTTTTCGACAACTTCTTTCGGCATTCTTTCGGCATAATTTTTTGAGTACAATTATTGTAAATTAAATTTTTAATTTTTTCCATTATTAACGTTTTATATCGTTTCGTTTCTTCAAGCAGAAAAAGTGCTCAGGGTAAACACAGATTCTTCCAATACAATAAACAACAACAAGCAACAGCAACAGCAACAACAATATTTATATATGCGTATATATATAAATATATAAGCCTCTATCTACATATATATACATATATATATAGATATATACAACTACAACAACAATAGTACCAATATTAATAAAGAAAACACTTAAGCAAATGCGCGCGCGCGTCGGTTGAAAACCAAACACGCGTATAATATTTATATTTTTGAATTACAAATGCATACATAAACCATATTTTTTTAAAACCAATAAACTCAATAACAACAAACAACAACAAACAACAACTAATTCAATTATACAAAATACCATATACAACAAACAAACAAACAAACAAACAAATAAGCAATTAAACTTTAAAGAGTAATGAACATAAACATTTATTTACACAATCAAAAGCAATAGTTAAATATAAACAATTAATTAAATATATTATCGGGAAGGGAACACACACACACACACACAACCAGCCTATTCCTATATGATCCTACACTGCTCATCAATTGCCTGGTAACAGTAAAACCATTTGAGTCGCCTAACGTTTTCTTGCCAGCTACACAAGCTGCACGCCAGGAACCACAAGTTCATAATTAGTTCATTCAGGCTACATCACGCTCGCACACCTTTCGGAATTCATTGTTACAACTGTGATAAGAGAGCTGCTTCAATCAGTTGTGTGTTTTGCTGTGATCGTGTTTCGTATCGTGATCATCAATCATTTTGCCAGTTTGCCAGTTTCAACCACAACAAACTCAGCCAGTTTTTACTGCTTCCACAAAGCTTACAAATATTATTTGTTTGGCAAAGTCAATGTCTTGTTCTTCTACTATAAGACTTATAGCAGCTATGGATATAGAAATTGCTAACTTCCAAACGCATATTTAGGTTTTTTATTCAAGTAATTAAACAACATTAATGCTGCAACTCATATGTAACCTCAAATTCAGTAGCCTAGTAGCCCCAAGTAAACGATAAATTCTCTTGTGTTTTACTCGTTCACTGATCAGCTGATGAAAAGTGTACAAAAACATAAATTTTTAACTCCTAATTTGTTTGATTTATTTCAATATCTGTTATTTAACATACCGAGAACAACGTGTTGAGCTTTTTAACAGTTGTTATTGGTCAAGTGAATGCAAATCCTCAACCAACTAAATGCCTTTTTTACAGTCGTAGCAAATAATATGAGTGAATAAACTGAATAAACTGAATAATAAATCTTTTTTTTTTTGTTTTTTACCTTAACAATAGTGAAAGTATAAAAATATTTAATTAAAATATGTGTGCTACAGTTTACAGTTTCTTAGATCGACATCTGATAGTCGAGATCTTAGGGATGCAATGGCCAAGTGTCCATGAGGCTGAAGGGCAAACAAAATTACTAGCCAATTTCAAATAGATCATTGACTTACCAAGACAAAAGTAATTTAAAAAAAAAATGTATTACATTTTTCTTTTGAGAGGTTTCAAGTTCTCAATTTGCTTTAACGGCTGTCGATAGATCTTTTCCGTAGACCAAACCAAGTAGATCAAGAGTGAAAGAATTACATTTGTCGATATTTTTCTAAACTTTTGCATTTACGAAACTCCCCCATACAATTCACAATAGACAATAAACCGTAACACAATCAGCAGCGATTTGAAGTGTAACTATGGAACTAGTTCGCCTGAACTATAAACACATTATACATGAATAGTTCAAGCTCAACAACCTATACAAAGCAAAAACACTAATTTACAGATGCGAGACTACAGCAGCAAATAAAATAGTTCTAATTCCATTAAACATTTTTTTATTTAATGCCTTGAGAATAAGACAAAACCCTTTTGAAGAAGAAACTGCAGCACACAAAAATATATAAAAAAAACCTGAAAAAAAAAAATAAATGAATTATAAAATAAAAGAAATTTTTTTTTTTATAAACTAAAGCAGATGAAACCCATGAGATCGTAATACAAATGTACCCTGTTGACGAAATGCCTTCTTCTACACAGTTCATCATTTTTATATTTATAATCACCTACAATACAAATACATTAAGACTTAACAATACAAACAAACAAACAAACAAACAAATATATGTGTGAAACGTACAAGAACTAGCAACAACAGCAACAACAACAAGAGCAACAACAATTAATAGCAAGAAAAAATAATTAAATAATTGATATATACAATACCCTAAGGTCTGATTAGCACAGAAAGCCATACCGATGAACCATTTGATCTTCTGCCTACAGCTTTCCTTTAACATGGTGAGCAAACAATTATGCAGCACTGTCTGCTAGTAAAAGATGAAGATATCAAGGCGAGATCAACTCCATCGATGGGTTACCTGTGTCTCCCAAGCTTGGTTTCTATGCACATCAGACCCCAAAGAACTATTAAATGTTAAACATGACAGACGGTATCAATGGAAAGTTGAAGTTGAAGAGATAACAAAGTGCCCACATGATACTGCTGTCAATTGGTTTGTTTATTTCATTCTTAACATTTACAATTTTAATTGTATTATTTTGACCTTTCGATTTGAAATCTTTCAAATATGCCTTTTCTACGTATATGAGAACGAAACTTGTAAACAACATAACTAAGTGAACAATATACAGTAACAGTAACAGTAACAGTAAAAGCAATAACAAACGTAATAGCAACAGTGAAACGCAATAAGACAGAGCGCAACTAGCAATTGGTTTCATTGGCATCATAATGGAAATAAAAAAACAGCAACAACAAGAGCATCAAGAATAAAGCAATTAATATAAACAATTAAATAAACAAATAGCATCAACTAATAATATAAAATGAAATCATTTATTCAATTAACTGTAACTAAATATGTTTGAGTGCCAAGCTAAACAACAATTGATTCGAAACAATTTGTAAATAAGTAGATTGAAAGCCGGATTATGTAATGTATATCATGGTTGCTTGAATATGAGAGACCTACGACAACGTTTTTATACCCTTACTTAGGTCTGTGGTTGACTTGACTGTGGCTTACAGTGTGTGTGATATGTCATGTGACAACCAAGAACTAAATGAGAATTGAAGGTTCATTCTAGCACGTTCGTTCACTGAATGACAACTGAATGAACTGGGCTAGCGAACAGCAATTTTACTATTTACTAAATAACAATTAAAAATTATTCAAATGAACTAGTTCTTTGTCAATCACTGTAAGCCAAATACTCACACACACACGCAGCTAAAGAGAACAGACCACGCACAAA